>SKCR01045412.1:0-47154 GCA_019454045.1 Zanthoxylum bungeanum | reverse complement strand
TATGACCAGGTCAGGATTGTCCCAATTAAAGAGACTAGTTGTTTGATATCCGATATATGTTTCGTATGGGGCAGACACATTTCCAGCCCCAGGCCTAACATGTGATCATCCGATACTGGATCGATGTACGCAATACTACGGTATACTACGCTTGATATAGATCTAATATTCCAGTAAGAATATTTCTGGAGAATTGGGTAGGCATGGCGCTTTGCTAGAAGCCAACCTTGTCTTGTAATCGGTAAAACGTAGTACGAGGTACGTACGTGTTTGGATTATCCAACGACCGTATTTACTGCCAACATATCCGGAGATCTCTTGGATCGCTTCCTGAAGATTCACCTATGATGTTTGATTCGAACTTTATTAATCTTGGATTAATTACGGATAAACTTTATCTTTGATAAAATGCCTTATTAGGAGAGAGAGAGAGATCGATTAATTTGGAATTAATCGATAAAATAATATATTCGATATATTATTAAACGAAATTAGATTTCGACGCGGAATTAAAATCGGATTTTAATTCGGGCAAACGAATTAATTTGGAATTAATTCGTTAGCGATCTGAATAATAATTCCGCTAGGCGTAATTATTTAATTCTCGTCGCGACGGAAATTCGTTAATACGGAATTAGCGAATTTGGCCCGAAAGTGTTTGCGGACACATTCGTATTTTGAAACGGGTGGAATCCGCAAATCACATCGCGATATCTCATTACTTGATACGAATAGATGATGGATGTATCTAGTCACCTTTAAGGGATGATACATTGTCTCTATTCTCAATGTGAGATAATGATGGCAAATGATGAATTTTCCTTTGGAGGGAAAACCTTTCACGGTTTTTGAAGGGTTTTTTAATTAAAAATTCATTTGGTATTTGATATCATTTCATTTGCTTTTCATTTTGTCTCTCACGGTTTTAGAAACAAAAGGAGAACAAAAAAATTGATAAGTCATACTCTCCCCTCTTCCTCTCCCTAGCTCACGCCGTGAGCTTCAAACCAAAGGTAGAAAATTGTTTTTCATTCTCCATTTTTGCTAGCACAAGCAAGGATCAAAAGAGGTGATAGGGAAACAACCTTGGAGCTTGGAACACTTGAAGATTTGAAGCTTCTTCCATCTTCTTGCTGGCCGAAACTTCCAACCTTGAAGACTCAAGGATTGTCTTCACCATTTTCATCACAAAGCTTAGTAAGTATGATTCCGCCATGTTTCTAGCTTTGCATGTGTGTTATTTGTATTTCTATGGCTTAATCTTTCTTTGGGACTAATTATAGAAATCAACAATTTTATCTGAGATAAAATATTAATTAAAGAGAGAGAACGATTAATTGGAATTAATCGATAAAATAATATATTTGATATATTATAAGAAATTGGATTTCGACGCGAATTAAAATTAGATTTTAATTCGGGCGAACGAATTAATTTAGAATTAATTCGTTAGCGACGTGAATAGTGAATTCGCTAGGCGTAATCATTTAATTACGACGCGACGGAAAATTCGTTAATTTGGAATTAGCGAACCCGAGCCCGAGATTGATTGTGAGCGCATTCGCATTTCGAATTCGAGCGCGGCACGCAAGTCACATCAAGCGTCAAATCACTAGTCGCATCAATTGTCAAATCACTTGTCACTTTGAGTGATGTGACATGACAAGTTGTCACTTTAATAAAGTGACTTGATGTAAAAAGTAGAAGTGATGGGTAAAAGGTGAAAAGCATTATTTGCTTTTTGTTTTTTGACTTTTTGGAATATGAAAAGGTTGGTATATATTTGTTTTAATTACTTTTGGAAAATAAATGAATAATATATATTACATTTTTTCTTTTTCCTCACCATCAATTTTCGGTCTTCTCTCTCTCTTGAAGGACAACATACGGTTTTAGCTTTTGGAGCCAAAAACCTCTTCTCTCTTCTCACGGTTATGGTGACCGATTCTCTTCCATTTTTTTTGGTTTTCACACAAAAATTGAGAAGCTAATGATCTTGTTGCAAGATCTAAGTGCTAGCACACATACATGGGTTATATTAGGTGATAGGAAACGAATTTGTGAGCTTGGAAAGCTTGAAGCTTGGAGCTTCAATGGAGTCTTGCATGGCCGATTTTGGAGCATCAAAACAGCCCCCAAACCGAGCATGATAGCAGTCCAAGGAGGCCAAAACCGAGCTTGAACATGAAGTGCGAATTTGGTCCATCTTGGTAGCATCCAAACCAATTAATGTGAGTTATTCCGCACCTCCTTTGATATGTATTCAACTCGTTTTTATGCTTAAAATGATCTTTGGGACTTGATTTAAACTCAACAGTCGGGATGTCAAAAGGGCAGCGTCATGACACATACTAGGAATTTTGCCACAGATTTATATCTAGAATTGGGAGTGTCACGACTCCCAAGGCTTTATGCCGTGATGCGGAGACAGGGATGCTCACTAGATTCCAGCATGTGTGTGAGTGTTGTGACGCCCAAGGGGCAGCGTCGCGACGCGTTAGAAAATTTTCCTCAAATCAGTTTCACCCTAGTGTGTTAGACGCCACCTTATAGGTCTCGTATCATTTCGCATATATACATTACATCAAGGCACAAGCATGATAAGCTTTGTTGTAGTTAAATCATATAGATGAATTAGTAAGCTTAGCTAAGTTACGAAGCCTATTTTACAACTTATATGCTAATCAAGTTTTCGATCATAGATTATCCTTAGGAACCACAATCTTCTTCGATGAAGGGATTCAATACCAGCCAAATTTCAAAATCAGTTAGTGGACACTCTCTTTCTAAGTTGATTTTATTTGTATTGTTTTAAGTACAGACTTACTTTTCTTTACATAGGGTGTTACCAAGAATTTTTATTACAGATGATTTTTAGATAATGATATTTTAGAAAGATTGATTTTAATAGCATGATTTATGACATTTTTGGAGGCATGGGGAAAAACCCACCTCGGTATGTAACTTATGAAATTGACGGATGACATGTGCACATGTAGAAGACTGGGGTTATGGCGATACGTAACGCCCCTATATCCTATTTTAGGACTAGGGATCAAATATTCCCATAGATCCTAGTTTCAGGGTCATGTAGTAGCATGGATCCACACTCCTAGCTCTAGTTCAGTGGCTTGGGGGACTGATTACGCCTAAAAAGTACTTACGGTTATCGTAGTATGGTTAGAGTGTCGATTCCTAAGAGAGATGGTTAGAAGGAACTAATTCACTTAAAGAAAACGTTAGCAATAACTTAATTAAAGAAAAAGGATTTAATTGGTAATGTAAAGTAAAAACTATGAAAAAAACTTAAGTGTTATCGGTAGATAAAAGCAACAAAACATTAGGAATCCCTCTTGTATAAAATCCCTATATTCAGTAATTTATTCCTTTTATTACTCAATTGAAGGTTTCATATCCCAAACAAACAATTGGAAGATATTTCAATTCAAAACATCTTAAATTATATGGTAATCGATGAATTACTTTTATCTATGTTAACAGCACACTATATGTTACCATTATAATCTATCTAATGTCGACAATATACCAATAAACAATACTGCAGCAGAAGATTAACTCATAAAATAACATAACCAGTCACAATTGGGTTTCCAATCACACATAGAAGAAGCGTGACTATTCATATATGCAAATTGGTAAAACATAATCTTTGGGTTCATAATCAAAAGATAATAAGAAAATAAAAAATAATCAATCATATTAAAGTTGAAGAGTATTCAGGAATAAAAAACATGAATATAAGAAATTAATTACAAGAGTCCATCTTTAGCTTTGCCTAGGAGATTAGTTCTCCATATAAGAAATAGATATAGTCTGGAGAGATTACAGAAGCATCTTGTCTGGCATAAAGCTTCTTCTATCTTCTCCCTCCATTATGTGTTTTTCACTCTTTTTATGTCTTTCTCGCTTTTTCTCCCTTCTTAGGGTTTTGGATGAACTTAGGTTTATAAAGGGAAGTCCCGAAGTCCTTGTGCGCATAAAATATGACCAAATTAAGTTTCTGAGATCTGTTGGGGCTCGGGTCTTATGTATGGATGCAATGTTGGAACGGCGTCGTGATGCCAGAAGATGGGCATCGCGACGCCAATTGAATTTTCTAGATTTGTGTTTTCTTCGTTTTCGCTCTTCCCGCGTGCTTCCAGTGCGTCCGTAAGGTCCCAAAACATGTGTAATTGCTCCAAGATTCATGTTCCATTGCTTCCTAATAATAAGACATAAAATAAACTGTAATTAAAATTAAATACTTGATAATCAAGTCCTATTAGTGATGTTCAAAGTACATTTTCATGCACTTATCACAACCTCCAACCAGCTTATTGATAATCCTTAGTAATTCAAGCGCAAAAAGAATATAAGAACTAAACTAAATTAAAAATAAAATTTATCTACGTAACTTTCTTAGGGATCACAATTGCATTTAGTGTATGGAACAATCCTTTAAACCCCTAGGTGGCCATAGTGGACGAGTTATAGTCTCGTGAGGGCTTACAGCGACGACACCCATAAACGTCATTCAAAACATGCAATCATGCAAAAATAACAAAATGAAATAGTCCAATAGTTACACATATTATTGTCCTCAAATAATGCCTAGTAATGAAATCGGAGAACATTCAAAGTACTGAAAGTAACTGAAATCCAAGTCTTTGAATAAGTCATCTAGGCCAGACTCACAGTATGTGTGTGTAAAGGTTCATTCACAGCTTGATTCCTAGGTTAGTTAACTTAATGATTTCTTTTAAAAATTGGGATCCGATGGGTCAAACCAACCTAGATATCTCAAATGCGCTCTGTAATTGTCTTTCTGTGCTCAGTATGGTATTATTATATTTTTTTTATTTATCTTTTTTTGACTTTTTCTTTTCTTTCTTCCTTCTTTTTTTTTTTTTCAACACACATACCCTTTAAGGTAGAATTTCTCCTCATGGTGGTCCTAACACTCGCCCATTGGTAGCTTCACACTTATCGATTATAGGTGGTTTAATTTCTTTCTTTTGAGACTTTCTCTTTTTTCAAAACTTTCTCTATTTTCTTATTTTCTATTTTTATTTTTAACCATACCATGCATCATAACACTAGCAAGTCAGAATAGACATTTAAGAAAAAGGTTATTCATCGACATGCAATTTATTCAACTAGTCACTTTGCCAACTGTCTAGGTTTTCACTGCTAAAAACCTATAGTTAAGTGCTTACGAGTATAACCTAGATCAACTACTCAAGGAATTGGATAAAAATACGTTAACGAACTTATCGTTTCTAAGTTTTCATCTTAAAGCAAACAATATTCATCATTGGACTTATGCTTTACGATTAAAGACTAAAAACTAACAATTTTTTTATAACAGGTATTGTCACTACATGTATTCACTACATGCATACACCCCTACACTTAAAACTTGCATTGTCCTCAATGTAAGATAAATATAAAGAAAAAGAAGTGAGGAACAACACTACCAGACATGGAGTTGATCAGGCTCATGCTGGTGAGACTTTAGTTGTGTGAGCTGTGTGGGTTGCGCTAACATCTGGGTGAATACTCATGCAAATAATAAACATGCAATTAGCACACAATAAAATAAAACTATAGTAAAGAAAATAAAAAATAAAATAAAATAAAATAAAGTAAAATAATTGCAGATGTAAGGGTTGCCTCCCCGCTAGCGCTAAGTTTAACGTCTTCAGCCAGATGTAATCACCCAAGTAGTCATGGTGGCTTCCATGTAGTGGACCAAGTAGTCTTATGTTCTTTCTTCTTTCATAGACACTGGTGATTAGGACATGAAAAAAATTTCTGGCTGGCTATAGCAATTTATCCATGGATCCCCCAGGGTCTACTGATGGTTGAGATTTTAGGCTGCATATAAGGAAAAATTGGCTCAACCTCCTTTTTATCTTTCTATGGATTATCTTCAGTGAGCACTAACTCTCTTTTTCCTCTTTATACAGTTCTTTAGGATTAGGTCCAGATCGGGAGGGCGAGATTCATGTTGTAAAGAAGCTCTTTCTGGTGAGATTGTGTCTATCAGGTATGTATAGAGACACTCATCATCATCTCGTGGTTATTTCTCAACATGAAAAATATTCACTTCCAGTGTCATATTCCCAAATGATATCTTCATGAGACTATTCCTACAATTGATATGGGCATTAGCTGTAGCAAGAAAAGGTCTACCTAAGATAAGTTGAATTTTGGACTCAGTGTTAACCACAAGTTCAGTGTCTAAAATCAGGAAATCAACAGGGTAGTAGAATTTATCAATTTGCAGTAAAACATCCTCAACTACACCCCACGATGTTCTGATAGAGTGATCATATAACTATAAAGCCACATATGTAGGTTTAATCTCTCCAAGTCCTAGCTGTATATAGATAGAATATGGCATAAGATTAACACTAGCACCTAAATCTAATAAAGCTTGACCAAACTCATATGTGCCAATGTGGCAAGTAATAGTGGGGCATCCCAGATCTTTGTATTTTGGTCGGGCCCTCTGGTCAATCACTACACTTGCTTGTTCTGTCAAGAATGCAGTCTTCTTCACATGATGTTTTCTCTTCATGGTGCGTAGATCCTTTAAAACCTTCGCATATGTAGGAACTTGTTTGATCACATGTAACAGAAGAAGGTTAAACTTTACTTGCTTTAAATGCTCTAGGACCTCACCATTAGGATCTGTAGCTCTCACAGTAGGCCTAAGACCTTGAGGGAAAGGTACTCAAACTGGGCTCTACGTTACTTGTTCTTTCTGAAGAATATTTGTATTATTACCTATGGTGTTACCTGTAGTGTTGGAGGTGTCCTGCATGCCTATCTCCTTACCACTCCGAGTGATTATGGCATTAACAGCTTTTACATTAGATGCTTCATGGTCAATCTGTGTCATGTGTTGCCCTCGTTGATTTGGTTGTGTCTAAGATGGGAATTTTCATGATTCCTGCACACTTAAAACATTAGTCAATTTAGAGAATTGACTATTAATCTCATTAGTTTCTTCAACCACCTGATTTATCAATGACTCAAACCTTTGATTAGTTTTACTCTGGGCCTCTATAAATGCGTGCACATTATCTTCTAAAGAATTCTAGGAATGGTAGGTGTGGGATACTGGGGAGCAGTGTAACCTCTAGGCTGTGGTGTTTGAGTGGGCTGTTGAGACTCGTGATTCCAACTGAAGTTTGGGTGATTCCTCCAACTAGGATTGTAAGTGTATAAATATGGTGTATAAGGCTTCTCTTACATCCCTAAGGTATTGCATTATTCCTCATATGTTTCCCTCATCTCACCATATAAAGGACGCTATTGGGCTAGATGGTCAATCCCCTTACACATAAAACATACCCCTTGAGGTTCTAGCTGGGCTATCGCATGCATAGTCTTACTATCTTTGGCTTTTAAAGATCTTATCTCTCTAGTTAATAGCTCAACCTATTCTTTAAGACTATCATTTTCCCTAAAGTGGTGCATGCCTCCGTTAGAAGGAGTGGGACGTGTCCTATCAGTGTTATCCATGGCATTAGGTCCAGTCCAAGTGTGATATTTCTCGGCTAGGTCATTTAAGTACTCTAATACCTCATCAAGGTCCTTTTGGATAAATTCACCATTGCACATTATCTCAACGAATTGGCGCTCCCTAACGGTTATACCATCATAAAAGTAACTCACTAAGCGCCAACTCTCATACTCATGGTGAGGAAAACTAGCTAACATCTCTTTAAACCTATCCCAAGTTTGATAAAGGGTTTCACTGTCTTTCTGGGAGAAGGTAGAGATCTGTCTTTTCAGGGCATTAGTCTTTAGGTGTGGGAAATATTTATTAAAGAATGCATGTGTCATCTCACCCCATGATATTATCGAACGAGGTCTTAAAGAGTACAACCAGCTTTTAGCTCTATCCTTAAGGGAAAAAGGGAAGAACTTAAGTCTTATTATGTATGCAGTCCTGAATCGGTTATGAAAGGTGGCTACAACCTTTTCAAATTCCATGATGTGCACATAAGGGTTCTCATTCTACAAACCATGAAAAGTTGGGAGATATTGTATCATTCCAGGTTTAAAGTCTATATGTGGTGCATTAGGAGGAAACATTATGCATGATGGTGTAGCTATGCGAATGGGATGGAGGTACTCCTCAAGAGTCCTAATGGGTGGTCTCTCGTACTCACTCATGTTATGTGTACTAGATCTAGGTGGTTTGGTAAAAATGTTTTCAAATATATTTTCTGAATCTGAATCTTCCTCCTCAGTTCTACAAACCTACCAAACTGATCCCTAAGTCTAGGCATGCACTCAAACACAAATAAAACAAGAAACGGAAATTCAAGAAATTAAACTAAAAATCAAAATCTAAACTAAAACTAAAACTGGAATCAAATAAATAAAATAAAAAATAAAAATAATAAAAAAGATGGAACGAAGTTACCGCTTTGTTGTTGACTAAGCAAACCTGTTCGTTTGCTTGTAAATCGTCTCCCCGGCAATGGCTCCAAAATTTGATTACTCCCAAAAATACTTGCGGTTATCGTAGTATAGTTGGGGTGTCGATTCCTCAGAAAGATGGTTACAAGGAACTAATTCATTTAAAGAAAACATTAGCAATAACGTAATTAAAGAAAAATGATTTAATTAATAATGTAAAGTAAAAATTATGAAAAATACTTAAGAATTATCGGTAGAGAAAAGCAACAAAGCGTCATGAATCCCTCTTGTATCAAATCCCTATATTCAATAATTGATTCCTTTTATTACTCAATTGAAGGTTTCACATCCCAAACCAACAATCGGAAGATATTTCAATTCAAAACATATTAAATTCTAAGGTAAATGATGAATTACTTTCTCTATGTTAACAACACACTATGTTATCGTTATGACTTATCTAACGTCGATAATATACCCACATGCAATACTGCATTAGAAGATTAACTTATAAAATAACATAAACAGTCACAACTGGGTTTCCCAATCACACATAGAATAAGCATGACTATTCCTATATGCAAAATGGTAAACACAATCTCTGGGTTCATAATCAAAAGATAATAAAGAATAACAAATCATCAATCATAATAAATGTTGAAGAGTATTAAGGAATCAAAAACATGAATATAAGAACTTAATTACAAGAGTCCATCTTTAGCTTTGCCTAGGAGATTAGTTCTCCATATAAGAAAGAGATAGTATGGAGAGATTGCAGAAGCATCTTGTCCAGCATAAAGCTTCTTCTGTCTTCTCCCTCCATTATGTGTTTTTCACTCTTTTTATGTGTCTTCTCGCTTTTTCTTCTCCCTTCTTAGGGTTTTGGACGAACTTAGGTTTATATAGGGAAGTCTCAGAATCCTTGTGCGCATAAAACACGAACAAATTAAGTTTCTAGGATCTGCCGGGGCACCACGGGTGGCACCGCAGTGCCCAACTCTCGGGTGTTATGTATGGGCAGTGCTGGAACGGCATCGTGACTCCAGAAGGTGGCGTCGCGATGCCAGTTGAATTTCTGGATTTGTGCTTTCTTCATTTCTTCTCTGCTCTTCCCGCGTGCTTCCGATGCGTCCGTAATGTCCCAGAACATGTTTAGTTGCTCCAAGATTCATGTTTCATTGCTACCTAATAATAAGACATAAAATAAACTATAATTAAGATTAAATACTTGATAATCAAGCCGAATTAGTGATGTTCAAAGTATATTTTCATGCACTTATCAGAGACGGTGATATGTAACACCCCAACTTCACTAGTTTAGGCGTATGTGGGGATAGAGATACGTAATGCCCCCATACGTCAGGTTTTCAGAAACAGAGAACAGGTTTTTAGAAAATAGTTTTCAGAGATCAGTTTGGAAATACAGATTTCAGAAATAGTTTTCAGAGAAAAGTTTTCTAGAAAGGAAAGTTTTCAGAAACAACAACTTTATAAGAGACTTTCAGAAAAGGTTTTCATAAAGGTTTCTAGAAAGAGAACTACATTCAGGAAAGAAAAGTTTTCAGAAAAGATCCGATTTGATTTCTAAAACATGAGTTTTCATAAAGTATTTCAGTTTTCATTTTAAAACTGTCTACTCACTAGGTCGTTCAGACAATCTAACCCTTCATTCCCAGTTTCTTTGTTTTTACAGGTGTACCCAGAGGACGAGCTCAGGAGGAAAGATACTGATGGCAGTCACAAGAGGGTCTAAGTCCACCAGATTGAGTTACAGTTCAGTCAAAGTCATGTAAAGTCATGCACCATGCACGTTGGATAGTAATGATTGCATTATGTAATATGTTTAAGTATTTTTCTTTAGAGTTGTATTGTGAAGAACCGTTGCGAACATGGCATGAGTAAAATAATGCATGTATGTTAAATTGAGTTCAGGCAATGGTTTCATGCTTAAGTTATATTTGAGATGAGTTATTAGTATTGTATACAGTCAGTGAGTCAAAGGCTCAGGGGGATAGGATGGCATATTTCCTGCCGGTAGCATCTCCAGATTGGGGGATATTATATCAGTTCCCAATGAGGAAACATTAGCGATCCCGAGATCGCTAAACATGAGGAGACGATCCTCTACTAGTGGTTTAAAAATATTATCTTTCTTTATTCTTATAAAACATTTACTAAAAAACTTAAGTTAGACTTCATGAAAAACATATATTGAAAACACATTTTCATGAAATCGTGAAATATAGCATGACACTTGGAAAGAAAGCGTGCTGATGTAAAAGGAAAACATACAAGTATGATACATGAACTAAAAGCATGTGCCATAAACCTAAAACGTGACTTAACAATGAGTTTGAGAAATGTGACGCAAACTAAACATGAGAACATCACCTAAAATGTAACATGTTATGCAAGCATGAAAATGTGACCTGATCGTGCGACATGAACTATAATATGTTAGCATGATGCAAGAGCATGACTTGACTGTTTTACTTAAGCTACTACACTGACATTGCTAGATAAGCCTATAACGTGAGATAACAGAAGGACAATAAGGATATATTTCCAACTTAAAATATATATGTGTGTGTGTGTGTCTGTCAATAATGTGTCGTTTATATATTATTATACCAAATAACCCAACCATGTGGCTATGACCAACCCAAACCCATGGTGGCTTGGATATAAACCAACACATTCACCGATCATGTCAATTGACTGCCTACGCAAGATTAATGATATATAATGCATGAACATGAAGTCATAACATGGACGTAAAGTGAAAGACATGCATGAATTATAAACTAGAAGCACATATAACTTTATCATGAATGACATGTTTGTATGGTAGCTAAACCTATAACTAAAAATGGTCGCGGGTACCGGGCTATGCAAATAAAGTCGTACAACACCCATTACCTATTTTAGAATTGTTTTGGTTGAAAGCAATATTGGGACAGTTGTGGGACCCATAGGGTCGGATCTGGGACCCCTAGGGTCGGATCGGTGTCTCAAACAATGGAAATGGGTCTGACTCGTGGTAATTGAGCATAAGTGTATTTTAAAATATTTTAATGGAAAAAATAGGGATGAATCGGAGTCCAGAAAAACCAAAACGAGAAAAATTGGAGAAAACGCACGTCACCCTGGCCAAGTGCGTACATGCGCGCAAGAAGCATGCAAAGCATACTGCACAGCTATGCATCCTGCCTTGCTTGTATATACATTAATTATTTTTTATAATTGAAAGTTTAAACACTTTCAATCACCCAAAAATAATTTTAACATCAAAATCAGAATCAACACATGTTATAAAACAAACACACACTCACACACATACACACACACACACACACTAAATACATATATGCATTTCTTTGAATCAAAACACCAAACAAATTATAATCGCATAATGAAGTGACTCATGAACAATTCTATAACACTCAAATATAGTCAAGTGATTCTAGAATGGTAGCCATAGCTCCAAGCTTTCATCTAAAGTTCCAAACTCTAATTTTATGTTTATGTCTAACATAAAATTTTTTACCCAATCACAAGCATATTGCGTTTATGCTTACAAGACATCCATACATAATTCATTAGCATAATTTCAACTTCAATGTGTGTTTTTATGTATCTAATACATAATACATAATTATATGCTTCATTAATGATAATAACTCACTAATGAAAACATAGTTTTAGAGAATATCAAACTTATCTAGCAAGCTTGATTCCAAGATCCAATCTTCTTCTCCTAGATTAAAAAGTTGTAGATAACTTTCAAAGCTTCTCTCACAAAAACTTTACTTAGGCTAATATTTCTTTTAGCTTGCTTGCTTAGCTTTCTCAACATTAATTAAAAACTTGCTCAAGCTTGCCCTTTCTAGTGAAACTTATACAATTTTTAATTAATAAAAGTTTTAATAAACTTTAAGGTAGGCTTAATCCAATTTATCCAAATATGTATAATTAGGTGTGATTAATCACCTTTGTCTACCATTTTGATTTTATATAATTAAATCTAGACAAAGTTTAACCAATTGATTAGTTCATTATCTATCACTTTGATTTAATTCAATTAAATTAAGCCAAATACACATATTATTACATATTTTGATATTACCAAAATATCCTCCAATGGTATAGATATTTATGAAATCATAATAAAGCCTTTGTGTGATTTTGGATTAATCCAATTGGATCAAAGTAGATAATTAATGTTATCCAATAACACTTAATTATTTTAATTGATAATTATAATATCAAATATTATTTATTATCAAACATTATCGGCTATACAAGTTCTCAACGAGTACACTTCATATTATGGGACTCTCTAAGTCCAAACACGTTCATCATATAAGCCTAACTTATATGTATACAATTCGACCACCTCTGAATTCTTGAAGAACACAAACGACCTTTATGAACTATATAAGTCGAGGTAATCGCATATGTTTAACAATCCTTCCGTCGTAGGCTATCCGAGTTGTGCTTAGAAACATAGATTATACCTTCAAGTTTATGAGGCACAAATCTCATATTGTCGACATGTCTACGATTCTTTATAACTAATCAAAACATTATTTCTGATATATATATGATCAACCCTAGGTGATCGACTGTGGCCAAAGTCTTAAGAATCGTGACTTACTCACATGGATATCTTAACCCCTTATGGTACACATACGGGCCAATGGATTATTGAGTCCATTGGTCCACACCCAACGAACATCTAGCGGCAAGACCATGAAAGGTCTCTGAAATATATGGCATCAATGTATGGAAGATCACACACAAAATGAATGTTATCCTATAATCAAATAATCACATATGCTACTCGACTCGAGGAGACTCCTATTGACGGTGGTGTGTACTTCTAACTATTAAGAATCAACTATACATCATTCAATATTCACTCCAACAAATACCCACATGTCTATATGAGTTTCCCTTGTGCATGGTAGATTAGGTTAAACCATTGAAACTTCAATTCTAATTTACGACATGTGTTAGTCTTTTAGGTTATATGAATTCAACTTTATTCCAAAAATAACGACTAGGAATATTTACTTTAAGAATAATTTATAATAGTAATATTATTCCAATGTCGGACCACCTAGTGTCCAGTATTACTATATGACTATTCTAAGGTCGATGTCATTCTCAAAATATTTATATATCAATCAATCTAATATGTATAATGACATTACCATCAATAAGGTTGAAATGAAAATGTAGTTATTTCATTAATAATAAAATATAATATACAATATATTATCCGAATTAGCACTCCAAGCACCAACTCCAACATGTTATCTAGACCGAAACCTAATCGGTACTTCTAAATGGAATCTTACACCCATAAACATGAATTATGAACATGTGATCGTAGCATAAACTAAAATGTGGGTTACATGTGTAAACTGAATGTATGGGCTAAAATCATAGACTTAAAGACATAACTTAGATTGTAACATAAATCATATATAAAGGTCATAATTTAGTGCATATAGTGAAAACTATAAACTTAAGATTTACAACTTAACTTATAAACATAAGACATGTACTTGGATTTCAATTATAAAACATATGCACCAATCCTGAATATAAAATATACATATAAGTCACATTTATAAAGCTTATATATAAAACTTATACTAGAATCTTATACCCTAGCATATGTGTAAGATGTGATCGTAATACATTTATTTAGAACACAATCATAAACCATAGTATAGGGTTCGATTTGAAGTTTAGATATAAATAATAAGCTTAATTTCGTAATGTGATTTTTAAGCATAATAACAACCTAACATGAACTTGTTCATCACCATACATAAGCTAATTTATCCATACATTATTCATTTCTTGTAATCACCAACCCTAAGAACAAAAATTCCCAAATGCAAATCAACCCCAAAGTACGTCTCAATTGTTTTCTTGCTGAAATATTTATGTTTAAAATTGATCTCATGCTTATTCAAATACAAATAGAATCATTTCAATTATCTCAATTACAAGCCAACTCAAAATATATCTCAATTCACCATCATCATAAATTTATCACACACTTAACTATATATAGTTTAACAAATTTCACCACCACTCATATTGATTTGATCCAGAATGAGGTCTGTTTGTTGGGCCAAGTTAACTTGAAGTTGTGGCTGATTGCATGGCTTGGTCAGATTGGTGTATTCGGGCCTTTTTGGTGGATTTGGAAGATTCCTTGGGTTCTGGAGTTTGGTCCATACATGAAACTTTATATGAAGGCTTTATTATGTCTAATACAAGAATGAAATGGGTTTTGGACGTTCATGGGCTGCCTTGATTGATTTCAGGCTTAATTTTCGAATGGTGCATTAGCAATGGTGGGATTTACACAGTCTTCGTATTTTGGACGTAACTTTCTCATCCGAAGTATGATTTTAGTGATTCAAGTTTCATTGGAAATAGGACGCATGGATCTATACTTTGTAGTTTAAATCAAAGTCCAATTTAGAAGCTTTTTTGGACAAAATACAAAAGCAAGTTATTTCTACAGCTTTTATGTTTCATATTTAAAGGTTATGTGATGTTTAAGTGATGGGCTAAACCTTAAGGCTTTATTATGTCTAAGATAAGAATGGAATGGGTTTTGGACGTGCATGGACTACCCTGATTGATTTCGGGCTTAATTTCCAAATGGTGCAGTAGTAGTGGCGGAATATGCATAGTATAGTATTTTAGACGTAAATTTCTCATCTGATGTCTAATTTTAGTGATTCAAGTTACATTGGAAAGAGGATGCATGGATCTACAACTTTGTAGTTTAAATCAAAGTCCAATTCAGAAGTCTTCTTAGATAAAATACATAAGCAAGTTATCCCTACATCTTTTATGTTTCATATTTTTAAGGTTATGTGATGTTTAAATGCTGGGCTGAACTTTAATTAAATTATAAAGCCCATGTGTAACACCCCGCAAGAGGCAGGATGCAACTGGTAGGAGACAGGATTGACCCATCTCCATAATGTTGGATAATTATGATCCATAGCATCATAATTTGTAAAAGACATTGTGGTTTTTGTACAAATTAACTATGTCACAAAGGAAATTGCTAGTTTATCATTTTGTAATTAGATTACTTGAATATATAAATGATAAGAGTCCTTTTGATTAGTTCCGGATTATAAGCTATTAGATAGTATCAATCCACGAAGGTTTAATCATTAAATATCCCTAGTCGTAGTATTATCGAGACTGGACATCGATAATGAGGAATAGGCTAGTATTGCACTTATGTGCGTTGTGGAAGAAAAATAGCATAGTTCTCATATATTTAAGTATTGGATACTTATGCAAGTGTGATAGGAGGTTGTGTTTGCCGATGGTACGGAAACAGCTTCGCTCTGGATAGACCCCGCAGAATCCAATTAGTAGTATGACTATATGTCGATGGGAATCTGCATAAAGGTAGGTGTATTTGGTCTTAACCTGAGACTTGTATCGCTAATACTTGCGACAATCAGTACACTTTGGTTTTGGTCGTCCGGGACTTTAACAGGTTCTGTGTACGCCTCTTCTGGGTTTATTGAGAATCGTAGTGTATTGGGTGTGATGTCAAGATGGAAGTATCACTTCAGTCATATGGAGATGATGATCACTTAGGGATACAAAATGGTACTCTTATATTGCAACTATCGGGATAATATGACAATGTCATGATTATCCGATTAAAGAGACTAGTTTCTAGTGATCCGATATATGCTTCGTACGGGGTAGACACTATTCCAGCCCCAGGCCTTGCATGTGACATCAGATACTGGATCGCAATACGCATACTCGTATACTACGCCTGACAAAGATTATATATTCCTTAAAGAATATTTCTGGAGAATGGGAAGGCACAGCTTTGCTAGAAGCCAACCATGTCTTGTAAATCGGTAAGAACGTGGTACAAGGTACGCACGTGTTCAGATAGTCCGACGACCGGATTTACTGCCAACATATCCAGGGATCTCATGGGTCGCTTCCCGAAGATTCACCGATGACGTTTGACTCGAATAGAATTAATCTAGGATTAATTATGATAGAGAGAAAATTAATCTAGGATTAATTGCGGAAAGAATTTATCTGGGATAAAGTTCAAATAGTAGAGAGAGAACGATTAATTTGGAATTAATCGATTAAATAATATATTCAATATATTAAATGAAATTAGATTTCATAGCGGAATTAAAATTGGATTTTAATTTCGGCGAACGAATTAATTAGAATTAATTAGTAAGCGACTTTAATATTTAATTACGTCACAACGGAAAATTCGTTAATTTGGAATTAACGAATCCGAGCCCGATATGTGTTTTGCGGGCCCACTCAGATTTTGGATTTATTAAAGTGGGGCCCCATAAAGTCACATCACAAGTCAATCTCATCACTTTTTGGTGATGGAAGTTAGTGAGGATTTGTTGGTAACTTGTAACTTACACAAGTTTAGCTTGTGATAGACATTTTACTAAACTTAACGTTTGTAAATGGATTTGATCTTTGAAATCAATAATACATTAAACCAAAATTGAAACAACTTCTCACTCTCTCAACTTGCAAAACCGAGAATACTCATCTCCTCTTACTCTTCATCACTTGCGAGAGTTTCTTACTCTCTCGGAAGTTTTTTTGCAATTTCTTCCATGGCAGCACACAAAAGGGTCTACAAAGTGATAAGGAAACTATCCCCCTTGAGTTTGGAATTCAAAGATCAAGCTTGGAGCTATTGTTGGAAATTCTAATCCATGTCCCAAGATCAAAAGAGCAAACAAAAATATATATAAATGAATGAACAATAATGAAGTATGGCGGAATCATACTCACAAAGATCGGAATGCGGATGCGTTGATGAAAAAAACCACCTCCTTTGTGCTTTGGATGATTCGGCCAAGGTAAGAAAAAGAAGCTCCAAGCTTTGTTGATCACTCCAAGCTCAAAGATTAGTTTCCCATAACACCTTTGTATGATCCCTTGATGGTGCTAGCCAAAGATGTGTATTAAAGTTCTAAACTTATACACTTTCTTCACAAAGTTCTTAAGAAAATGGAAGAAAAATGGAGAGCCAAAACTGCAGTGAAGTTTCGGTCATGAGAGGGAGAAGAGTTATGATTTTTTGTTAAAAAATCAATTTATATTTATGCCATAATATTTATTAAATTAATAATAAACTTATGACACAAATCATGCAATGGCTTAGAGTGTCAAACACTCAACTCCATGCAATACCATTGAGTGTATTGTACACTATCACCATGCAATGTATTAACAATTAAATAATGCATATAATGACATGTGTCATGTGGGCCCCACACGTTTCCAAATGAAAGTGGGCCCACGTGTACTCACGCGTTCGGGTTCGATATTTCCGAAATACCGAACTTTCGTCGCGACGTTCAATTAAATCGAATTTAAATAAATAATTGCGCCTAGCGAAATTATTATTTACGTCGCTAACGAATTAATTCTAAATTAACTCGTTTGCCCGAATTAAAATCTAATTTTAATTCGCGTCGAAATCGAATTTCGATTATTATATCGAATATAATAATTTTGACGATTAATTCTAAATTAATCTTTCTCTCTCTTTGATAGTACTTTATCCAAGATAAAGTCTCTCCGCAATTAATCCAAGATTAATTGAGTTGAATCATACGTCATTGGTGAATCTTCGGGAAGCGACCCAAGAGACCTCTAGATATGTTGGCAGTAAATCCGGTTGTCGAACTATCCGAACACGTACGTACCAAGTACTACGTTTTTACCGATTTACAAGACAAGGTTAGCCTCTAGCAAAACGCCATGTCTACCCAATTCTCTAGAAATATTCTTACTGGAATATAAGATCTATAACAGGCGTAGTATACCGTAGTATAGTGTATACTGATCCAGTATCGGATGATCACATGTAAGGCCTGGGGCTGGAGATGTGTCTGCCCCGTACGATACATATATCGGACATCAAGCAAAACTAGTCTCTTTGAATCGGATAATCCTGACCTTGTCATATTATCCCGATGGTTGCAACCATTATAGAGTACTAGTTCTGTATCCTGCGCGATCATCATTCCATATGTCTGAAGTGATACTTCCGTCTTGACATCACACCCAATACACTACGATTCCCGATAAACCTAGAAGAGGTGTACACAGAACCTGTTAAAGCCCTGGACGACCAAAACTAAAGTCTACCGATTGTCGCAAGTACTAGCGATGCAAGTCTCAGGTTAAGACCATATGCACCTACCCTGAAGCGGACTCCCATAGACACGCAGACATACTACCAATGGGATTCCGGGGGGTCTATCCAGAGCGAAGCTGTTTTCCGTACCATCGGTAAAACACAACCTCCTACCGCACTTGCATAAGTATCCAATACTCAAATATATGAGAACTATGCTGTTGTGCCCTCACAACACGCACAAGTGCAGTACTAGTCTATTCCGCATTATCGATGTCCAATCTCGATAATACTACGACTAGGGATATTTAATGATTAAACCTTTATGGATTGATACTGTCTCATATCATCTCAATCCGGAATTAATCATAGGGACTTTTACCATTTTATATCAAAGTAAATAAATTACAAAACGGTAAAAGGCAATTTCATTACTACATAGTTAATTTTGTACAATAATACAATATCATTTACAAAATAGTGACGCTATGGGTCATTAACTGTCTAACAATCTCCCACTTGGCCTATAGCCAGTCACTCAAGCATCTAATACCTGAACTATGTACATGTCGCTCAAACTTTTCCCGAGGAATAGCCTTCGTCAGCGGATCTGCAATATTATCCTCTGATGCGATCTTTTCGATCTTCACATCGCCACGATGTATGATCTCTCGAATCAGATGGAATCGTCGAAGAACATGTTTGGATCGTTGATGAGACCTTGGTTCCTTAGCCTGTGCTATAGCCCCGCTATTGTCACAATACAATGGAACGGGCTCAGCTGCTAACGGAACTACTCCTAATCCAATTAGGAATTTACGGATCCAAACTGCCTCTTTTGCTGCTTCAGCTGCTGCAATGTACTCCGCTTCAGTTGTTGAATCGGCAACAGTATCTTGCTTGGAAGATTTCCAGCTCACTGCTCCGTTATTCAAACAAAATATGTACCCAGATTGCGACTTAAAGTCGTCTCTGTCGGTTTGGAAACTTGCATCGGTATACCCAGATACCTCAAGTTCTCCATCTCCATAGATTAAGAAAGCATCCTTAGTTCTGTTAAGATACTTAAGGATACTCTTAACCGCCATCCAGTGATCTTTACCTGGATCGGCCTGATATCGACTGCACATGCTCAAAGCATGGGACACATCAGGTCGTGTACATATCATGGCATACATGATCGATCCGACTGCCGAGGCGAACGGAGTCCGACTCATGTTGTCTCTCTCATCTTGTGTTTTAGGACACATGTCCCTAGATAGATAGACGCCATGTGATATTGGTAACAGTCCCCTCTTGGACTGATCCATGTTGAATCTCTTCAACACTTTATCAATATATGTACTCTGGGAGAGTCCAAGTAGCTTTCTAGATCTATCCCGGTAGATCTTTATTCCTAGAATAAAAGCTGCTTCTCCCAGATCTTTCATGGAGAATTTCAATGAAAGCCAAGCTTTCACCGACGTTAACATGGGAATGTCATTGCCGATAAGCAATACATCGTCGACATAAAGGACAATAAAAGTCAGTGCACTCCCACTAACCTTCTTATATACACAAGGATCATCTTCGTTTTGAATGAAATCATATTCTTTTATGATCTCATCAAAACGTTGGTTCCATGACCGCGATGCTTGCTTCAGTCCATAAATGGACCGATTTAACTTACAAACCTTGTTTGCAAGTCTAGGTACGATAAAACCGTCAGGCTGTTGCATATAAACATCCTCCGAAAGGTTTCCGTTAAGGAAAGCGGTTTTAACGTCCATCTGCCATATTTCGTAATCGTAATATGCAGCTATTGCAAGCATTATCCGAATGGATTTAATCATGGCAACGGGTGAGAAGGTTTCGTCATAATCAACTCCAAGTCGTTGACGATATCCCTTCGCTACAAGCCTAGCTTTGTACGTTTGTACGTTGCCATCCATGTCAGTCTTCTTCTTGAAGACCCATTTGCATCCAATAGGCTTTACGCCTTCTGGTGCATCAACCAGTGTCCAAACTTGGTTGGTATACATGGAATCCATTTCGGCCTTCATGGCTTCTTGCCATAAAGCGGATTCGATACCTTGTATCGCTTCCTCATACGTAGCCGGTTCATTATCCTCAATAAGATTAATATCTACATGAGGTGAGATCAGGAATCCATACCTCTCAGGTATTACCCTGACTCTCTCCGACCTACGCGGTCCTTGTGTATTTGAAGATTGTGGTTCAGTCTCATCCCAGATGGACTGTTCATGTTCCGTTGATAATTCATTGCCAAGAACAGTATCACTACGACTTTCATCGAGTTCTACTTTCTTCCCACTAAACACTGCATTTAGGAATTCCTTCTCAAGGAAAACCGCATGTAGAGCAACAAATAATTTGTTCTCTTGTGGGTGATAGAAGTAATATCCTTTGGTTTCCCTAGGATATCCAGCGAATAGGCATTTATCTGATTTGGGTTCAAGTTTGGTACCTTCCAACGTTTAACGTATGCCCAGCAACCCCAAATCTTCAGGAATGAGAAACCCGGTTTCTTACCTGTCCATATCTCATATGGTGTCTGTTCAACAGACTTTGACGGAACCTTATTCAAAATAAGAACTGCATTGTTTAATGCATATCCCCAGAAGGAAATTGGCAGCTCAGTGCGACTCATCATCGACCTTACCATGTCCAACAAGGTACGGTTTCTCCGTTCGGACACACCATTTAATTGTGGTGTTCCAGGAGGAGTCCACTGTGAAAGAATACCATATTCTTTCAGGTAATCTTGAAACTCATTACTTAAGTATTCGCCACCACGGTCCGACCGTAATGTCTTAATACTCTTGCCTGTTTGTTTTTCAACTTCGTGTCGAAACTCTTTGAATTTCTCAAAAGTTTCCGACTTGTGCGTCATTAGATACACATAACCGTAACGTGATGCATCATCGGTAAAGGTTACGAAGTATCGATATCCACCTCTAGCCTGGCTAGACATGGGCCCACAAACGTCACTATGAACGAGGGCTAACAGTTCAGTGGCACGTTCACCTTTACCGCTAAAAGGTGATGATTAGGCATTTTGCCTAATAAGCAAGATTCGCAGACGTCATATGAATTTGGATCAAATCCGTCCAAGTACCCACTCTTCGAAAGTGTGGATATGCGAGTCTTGTTAATGTGTCCCAGACGACAATGCCACATATAAGTTTCATCATTTGGATCACTCTTTTTAAGCCTTTTGTTTGTTAATTTATATGTAGGAGATTCATTTATATTCAAAATATAAAGACCATTATTTGCAACTGCAGCATCATTTTTATATAAATAACACCCAGTGTTTCTAAATACAAAAGTGTACCCATTTCGGGTTAACAAAGATACAGATATAATATTCCTAGTCAAACTAGGTACATAATAACAGTCATTTAGTTTAAGTACATGCCCCGAGGGCAGTTCTAATACAAAAGTGCCCACGGCCAAAACAGCAACAGGAGTTCCGTTTCCAACTCGTAGATCAATCTCCCCTGAAGCCAGAGTCCTGCTGTTCTGCAGATCCTGCACATCAGTACATATATGAGAACCACAACCAGAATCAAAAATCCAATTTTTAAAACTAGAAGTAGCCATGTTTATTTCAATAACAAACATACCAGAGGTCGGTGCCTTGCCCGCCTTGATCTCCCTTCTGATCGCCTTGTTCATGCGGCAGTCACGCTTCCAGTGACCTCTTTTGCCGCAGTTAAGGCATATGTCTTGTGACTTGTTCCTCGGCTTCCCAGAAGCCATCGGCATCTTGGCCTTGCCCTTGTTCTTACGCTTCTTCTTTTTCACCCCTCCAGTTGCCTGGGCCCAGCCCTTGACGTCTGAGAGGTCGATGCAAAGTGCGCCTCGCGCTTGTTGCCTTTAAGAAGCTCTTTCTCTGACTCCTTAAGAATGGACAATAGCTCTCCAAGAGTATCGTCTGTATCCATCAACTGTGTTAGTTGATGATAATCTGCTTCCAAGTATCGGGAAGTGACTGTAAAAGCATGTCTACAGTCAGCTCAGCCTCCAAGACTTCCCATCTTGGCCAGCTCATCAATGTCAGCTATCATTTGAGTCCCGTGGGCCTCAACTGAAGCGCCATCAGTCATACGGGAGCGAAAGAGTTTCTTCACCAACTCATACCTCTCCATCCGCTTATTAGTGCGGTGAAGATCCTTTAGTCTAGCCATCATATTATAAGGATCCAAGTCCCTATTCTGGCGACGAAAGTGTTGAGTCATGGAAGGAAGCAGCATGATCGACTGAGTTGTATCACAATCATCGCTATGAGTTCTCCATAACTCCAGCTCAAGTGGCTCAGTGGGCCTCGGCCCGAGAGGTCTCTGTATGTGTGTACAACAGCCTCTCTGCCCCAAGGACTATCCTTAGGTTCATTTCCCAGTCAGCAAAGTTCGTGCCCTTAAAACATTATCACCCATGATTATGTCTCGGACATTTCCTTTGTTTGCCATCTTAACTACGATAGTCCAACTATCTAGTTAACGATATATGGGTACAGTCAAACTGTTACAAGAAAAATAACATTTTATTAGTCCAACTAATGTTAAAATATTGACGAAATAAATTTTGTAAGCGCGTAAAGCTAAGTATCTGAATGAAATTGCAAATTCAATACTAGCCTCCCACTATTTTCTACAAGTCTCTAACCCTCTGTCGAGTACTCGGGAAATCCAATTTCCTAGTGGGCTAGGATCCCGTTAAATAACACACAACCTTGACTTTGGCCAACAAGTTGTATGATATTTAACTAGGTAGATCTCGAAGATCAATTGGATCCCATCCAATTCCTAGATCCGGTAGGTGGACATCCAAGTCCGAAACATATATATCTAATACATATGTCAATGTATCCAATACATTTTCCTAACCATTTCCTCTGAATCAACTAAGTCTTGGCTTTGGCACAACAAACTTAATGATTCCAGTTAAGCGGGACCCATTGACATGGAAAGTTTCGTAATCAATGTCGATGGACAAGAAGTGATCTTGACTTTGGCCAACAAATCACAACTTGGACAAGACACCGATATGGAACAAAACTCTCATGATTCAAACACATCCTCAATTGACAAAGGTCTTGACTTTGGCCAACAAACCAATGCCAATTTCGGATCTTGAGAAAGAATCACTCAACGGAAGGAAAATCGCTTAATATTGTTTGAGGGATTTTCGTGTAATTGGCAACCAATTAATTTATCTTTGTTAGGTCTCATCATCATACACCCTTAAGCATGCTTCTAAAACATCATAAAGCGCGTAAAGTAAATAATAGTGATATGCGGATGGATATATAACAATTTGTTCCTAGAACAAATCACTCCCTTTCCTCTCCCGGCTAGCACTATTCTACTTTACCCAATTACATAATACAATAAGAGAAACCTCATTTACATTGAGGGGAATTAGGTGAGAAGAGAATACAAAGAGATAATAAGAGAAAGGCTGGACACGCAGGTCCAATTTATAAATTCTAAATTTACAATAATTTCTAAAATTACCCTTCCCTTCTAATATCCATCCGATATACACTATTCATACATTACATCCACATTCATTCATTCAAGGCATGTTATACAACCAATCAAATCCAATTAATTAGTCTTTAATTAGGTGACAATACAATGTTCAAACAATTGTTTGCATTTGCGCGAGTCCAACTCGTTTTTGAGAATAAGTACTTGTAGTACGAATTCATGAATTATATCGAACTACTCGTCAAATCCAATTTAAGTCGTATTCAATACTAATCCTTATATTTAATTCCAAATTAAATATTTACACTTTTATTGTGCTTTTATGACTTAGATTCCAAATCTAATTCTATCGGGTCTCAAAGCCCAATCAACATCCAATGTCCGTTTAATTAAAGTCCGATGGGCTTTCAATTGATTTCATTAGGCTTGGGCCTTGGTCAATGTGGGTCAAACCCAATTTCCAAGCCCAATAAGGAATCACCCTCATTTGCCATAAAAATCAATATCAAGCCCATAAGGCCCAATTAAACATAAAAGCCCATTTATTACATTTGGACTTAATGGAGTGATTTAGGCCCATTTTTGGATCCAATCCAATTTGCCCAAACCTACTTGGTCCAACCAAGCCCATTATGTCCAAATATAATAGTTTTAGGCCCAATTCAAAATTAAGCCCAATTAATCAAATTTTAAAATTCCAAATTTTATAACTTAATTAATTAAAGTGTAATGTCATGATTAATCCTTTAAATCAATATTTCCAAAATATCAAATTAATCCATTAATCATATTTTTATCTTAAATACATGTCCAACATTATTTAATCAAAAAATCAAGTCCCTAATCTTCTTCCATGCATTCGGCCAAGGTGATGAAAAATTACCGATTTCGTTTTCAATCCAATCGAATCACAAATCGTCATTTTATGTTCGTTTAAAGTCATCCAATGATCTTATAAACAACAAATCATCATCTCCATGGTCTAGGTAGTATTCGGCCAAGCCTCTCCAAGAGGGGAAAAATTAATCCAATTTATTTTTCATGAAATTGATAATGTATAACATAATGTAACATACATTTAAGCATACTTAATCAATCAAAATCATCAAATCATGCTTCAATCAATTTTGCCCAAATATTACCCTAATATTTTTCATGCTCTTTAAGCTCAATGATACCATTGTTGGAAATTCTAATCCATGTCCCAAGATCAAAAGAGCAAACAATATATATAAATGAATGAACAATAATGAAGTATGGCGGAATCATACTCACAAAGATCGGAATGCGGATGCGTTGATGAAATAAAACCACCTCCTTTGTGCTTTGGATGATTCGGCCAAGGTAAGAAAAAGAAGCTCCAAGCTTTGTTGATCACTCCAAGCTCAAAGATTAGTTTCCCATAACACCTTTGTATGATCCCTTGATGGTGCTAGCCAAAGATGTGTATTAAAGTTCTAAACTTATACACTTTCTTCACAAAGTTCTTAAGAAAATGGAAGAAAAATGGAGAGCCAAAACTGCAGTGAAGTTTCGGTCATGAGAGGGAGAGAGAGTTATGATTTTTTGTTACAAAAATCAATTTATATTTATGCCATAATATTTATTAAATTAATAATAAACTTATGACACAAATCATGCAATGGCTTAGAGTGTCAAACACTCAATTTCCATGCAATACCATTGAGTGTATTGTACACTATCACCATGCAATGTATTAACAATTAAATAATGCATATAATGACATGTGTCATGTGGGCCCCACACGTTTCCAAATGAAAGTGGGCCCACGTGTACTCACGCGTTCGGGTTCGATATTTCCGAAATACCGAACTTTCGTCGCGACGTTAATTAAATCGAATTTAAATAAATAATTGCGCCTAGCGAAATTATTATTTACGTCGCTAACGAATTAATTCTAAATTAACTCGTTTGCCCGAATTAAAATCTAATTTTAATTTCGCGTCGAAATCGAATTTCGATTATTATATCGAATATAATAATTTTGACGATTAATTCTAAATTAATCTTTCTCTCTCTTTGAATAGTACTTATCCCAAGATAAAGTCTCTCCGCAATTAATCCAAGATTAATGAGTTCGAATCATACGTCATTGGTGAATCTTCGGGAAGCGACCCAAGAGACCTCTAGATATGTTGGCAGTAAATCCGGTTGTCGACTATCCGAACACGTACGTACCAAGTACTACGTTTTTACCGATTTACAAGACAAGGTTAGCCTCTAGCAAAACGCCATGTCTACCCAATTCTCTAGAAATATTCTTACTGGAATATAAGATCTATAACAGGCGTAGTATACCGTAGTATAGTGTATACTGATCCAGTATCGGATGATCACATGTAAGGCCTGGGGCTGGAGATGTGTCTGCCCCGTACGATACATATATCGGACATCAAGCAACTAGTCTCTTTGAATCGGATAATCCTGACCTTGTCATATTATCCCGATGGTTGCAACCATTATAGAGTACTAGTTCTGTATCCTGCGCGATCATCATCTCCATATGTCTGAAGTGATACTTCCGTCTTGACATCACACCCAATACACTACGATTCCCGATAAACCTAGAAGAGGTGTACACAGAACCTGTTAAAGCCCTGGACGACCAAAACTAAAGTCTACCAATTGTCGCAAGTACTAGCGATGCAAGTCTCAGGTTAAGACCATATGCACCTACCCTGAAGCGGACTCCCATAGACACGCAGACATACTACCAATGGGATTCCGCGGGGTCTATCCAGAGCGAAGCTGTTTTCCGTACCATCGGTAAAACACAACCTCCTACCGCACTTGCATAAGTATCCAATACTCAAATATATGAGAACTATGCTGTTGTGCCCTCACAACACGCACAAGTGCAGTACTAGTCTATTCCGCATTATCGATGTCCAATCTCGATAATACTACGACTAGGGATATTTAATGATTAAACCTTTATGGATTGATACTGTCTCATATCATCTCAATCCGGAATTAATCATAGGGACTTTTACCATTTATATATCAAAGTAAATAAATTACAAAACGGTAAAAGGCAATTTCATTACTACATAGTTAATTTTGTACAACAATACAATATCATTTACAAAATAGTGACGCTATGGGTCATAACTGTCTAACAGCTAAACTATTCATACAAAGAAGAGCTTGGAGCACTACACAAAGGTTGGAAATTTTTGTTATCTACACATCCAATAACCGATCAAAGTAAGTATCTTTCCGCAATTTACTTTGATTATTCACACATGTTTATGCTTAATAGATCCTTGGCATGTTCTAGGAGAACCCAACAATGAAATCAGAGCGAAATTAATCATGAAATGGATTAGGGTTCATAAACTTGAATTTGGGTCTTTTGCTTGGAGCATGATTTCGTCCAATTGAATGTGGTTATGTTTAGATTATGATAACTTAGAGTTATGCATGATTAATTTGGAGAGAAAAAATTGAAGATAATTTTCCCTAATTCCGTATGATGGAAAAGTTATGGACCTTTTGCTCATGGTGATTTTTGATTTTTACCATTGGGTGTGTTTAAAATACATGAGTATATGATGTGATTTAATGGATTGAAATCAAAATTAGATATAAAAATTCCTAATTGTCGTGAGCTTGATGAGCATGTTATGAATTGATTTTGATTCGATTATGTTGGAGATGAATTGAAAATGATATAGTAGCATGAATAATTAATTAAATTGGTGTTTTGGAAATGTTTAATTTAACTAGTTAATTATGGCTATACACTTTAGTTAAAAATTATGATATTTGGAATATTATAATTTAATTAATTAGTCTTCAATTTGGAATTGGGCTAAAATTATTGTATTTGGGCTTAATGGGCTTAGTTGGGCCAAGTTGGTTTAGAACAATTGGATTGGATCCAAATTGGGCCTAAAACCATTCCGTAAAGTCCAAATATAATAAATGGGCCTTTAAATATTTAATTGGGCCTAATGGGCCAAAATTAATTTATGGCAAATAGGGTGATTCTTTTTGGGCCTTGGCATTTGGGTTTGACCCATATTGGCCAAAGCTCATGCCTATGAATAATTAAAAAGCCTATTGGACTTTAATTAAATTGACATTGGATGTTAATTGGGCCTTTGAGACCCATTAAGATTAGATTTAGAATCTAAGTCGAAAATGCACATTAATAAGTGTAATTATTTAATTTAGAATTAAATATGAATTAGTATTGAATACAAATTAAATTGGATTTAATATTATAGTTCGATATAATTCAAGAATACGCACTTTGAGTACTTATTCTTAAACGAGTTAGACTCGCGCAAATCAAATCGTTGTTTGAACATTGGATGATCATTAATTCAAAGATTAATTAATTGGATTAGATTGATTGAATAAAAATACTTTTTGTGAATACAAGGATGTATTGTATGAATAATGTATATCGGATGGATATTAGAAGGGTGAAGGCAATTTTGAATTTGTTGTAATAATTTCGAATTTATTAAATTGGACTTGCGTGTCCAGCCTTTATCTCTTGACTCTTTGTAATTCTCTTCTCACCAATTCCCCTCAATGTAAATGAGGTTTTTAATGTATTATGTATTGGGGTAGAAGTAAGTATATAAGTATAGTGCTAGCCGGGGAGAGGAAATGGAGAGATTTGTTATAGGAACAATTTGTTCAATAACCATCCGCATATCGTTATTATTTATTTTGCGCCTTATTATGCTTTTAGAATGCATGCTTAAGGGTGTATGATGAGACCTAATCAAAGATAATAAATTGGTTTCCAATTTATGCGAAAAACCCTCAAACAAAATATTAAGCGAATTCCTTCCATTTAGTGGTTCTCTCTCAAGATCCAAGATTGGCATTGGTTTGTTGGCCAAAGTCAAGATCAATGTCCATCACGGTTGTGTTTGAACCACGAAAGCTTTGTTCCATATCGCATGTCTTGGGCAAGTTGTGATTTATTGGCCAAAGTCAAGGTCACTTCTTGTTTATCGACATGGATTACGAAGCTTTCCCACTGTCAATGGGTCCCGCTTAACTGGAATCATTAAGCTTGTTGAGCCAAAGCCAAGGCTTAGTTGATTCAGAAGAAAAGGTTAGGAAAATATATTAGCATATATTGTATATATATTGTATATATGTTTCGTACTTGGAGGTCCACCTGCCGGATCTAGGAATTGGATGAGATCCAATTGATCTTAGAGATCTACCTAGTTAAATATCATACAGCTTATTGGCCAAAGTCAAGGTTGTGTATTATTTAACGGGATCCTAGCCCACTAGGAAACTAGGTTTCCCGAGTACTCAACAGAGAGTTAGAGGCTCGCCGAAAATTAGTGGGAGGCTAGTATTGAATTTGCAATTTCGTTCAAATACTTGCCAACGCGCTTTCAAAATTATTTCATCATTTTATATATTTGTTAGTTGGACTAATATTTTTTTTTTTGTAACAGTTGGACTGTACCCAAAAATCGTTAATTGAATAGTTAGACTATTGCAATTAAGATGGCGGGAAAGATCAACGTTAGGGACATTATCATGGAAAAAATGTCTTTAATGGTGCGAAATTTCCTGACTGGGATATGAACCTCATGATTGTCCTAGGGGCCGAGAAGATTCTCTATACGATAGAGAGACCTCTCGGGCTAAGCCCGGAATTGAGCAGCCACTTGAGCTTGAGCTTTGGAAGACTCGCAGCGATGACAACTCAACTGCTCAATCCGTCATGCTCACTGCAATGACCCTTCAATTTCGTCGCTAGAACAAGGGATTGGATCCATATACTATGATGGTAAAATTGAAGGACCTTCATCGATCTAACCTTAGATCGCAAAGGTATGAATTATAGAAGAAGCTCTTTCGCTCTCGAATGTCAGAGGGTACTTCTGTCGAGCACCATGTGTCACAGATGATTGCTGACATCGAACAGTTGGGTCAGCTAGGCATAACCTTTGAGGCTGAGACTTCTATAGATTTGATCTTGCAGTCTCTTCATGATAGTTGGAGCGGGTTCATCATGAACTACAATATTATGAACCAAGACCATAATCTTGGAGAGTTGATGGAAATGCTGAGAGAAGTAGAAAATGAGCTTTTAAAGGGAAAAAAGTGCGAGGCGCACTTCGCTTCGACATCTCAGTCTACTAAGGCTTGGCCAAAGGCTACTGGAGGCGCGAAGAAGAAGAAGAAGAGAAAGGGCAAGGCCAAATCATCAAAGTCTTCTGGGAAGGCAAATGACAAATCCCAAGATGTCTACCTATAATGTGGCAAACGGGGTCACTGGAAGTGTGACTGTCGTGAGTACAAGGCACACATGAAGGAAATCAAAGCGGGCAAGACACCAGCTTCAGGTATGTTTGTTATTGAAATAAACATGTCTACTTCTAGTTTTAAAAATTGGATTTTTGATTCTGGTTGTGGTACTCATATATGTACTGATGTACAGGATCTGCAGATTAGCAGGAGACTGACTTCAGGAGAGATAGACCTCCGAGTTGGAAATGGGACTAGAGTCGTCGTTTTGGCTGTTGGGACCTATATTTTGGAACTGTCATCGGGGCATGTACTTTATTTATCAGACTGCTACTATGTACCTAGTTTGACTAGGAATATTATTTCTGTATCTTGTTTAGCCCAATGTGGGCATAGTTTTGTATTCAGAAACATAGGGTGTTTTGTTTATAAAAATGATATTGAGATATGTAGTGTTGATGTTAATAATGGTCTTTATATTTTGGATATAAATCAATCTCAAACATATAACGTAACAAACAAAAGGCTTAAATTAAGTAACAAAGATGAAACTTATATGTGGCATTGTCGTCTGGGACACATTAACAAGACTCGCATATCCACACTTTCGAAGAGTCGGTACTTGGATGGATTTGATCCAAATTCATATGACGTATGCGAATCTTGTTTATTAGGCAAAATACCTAAAACACCTTTTAGCGGTAAAGGTGCACGTGCCACCGAACTGTTAGCCCTCGTTCATAGTGACGTATGTGGGCCCATATCTAGTCAAGCTAGAGGTGGATATGAATACTTCGTAACCTTTACGAATGATGCATCGTGTTATGGTTATGTGTATCTTATGAGACACAAGTCCGAAACCTTTGAGAAATTCAAAGAGTTTTGACACGAAGTAGAAAAACATACTGGTAAAAGTATTAAACATTACGGTCGGATCATGGTGGAGAATACTTGAGCAATGAGTTTCTCGATTACTTTAAAGAATATGGTATTCTTTCACAGTGGACTCCTCCCGGAACACCTCAATTAAACAGTGTTTCCAAATGGAGAAACCGAACTTTGTTGGACATGGTAAGGTCTATGATGAGTCGCACTGAGATACCAATTTCCTTCTAGGGATATGAATTGAATAGTGCAATACTTATTTTGAATAAGGTTCTGTCAAAGTCTGTTCAACAGACTCCATATGAAATATGGATAGGAAAGAAATTGGGTTTCTCATTCCTAAAGATTTTGGGTTGCTGGGCATACGTTAAACGTTTGGATGGTACCAAACTAGAACCCAAATCGGATAGGTGCCTATTTGTAGGTTATCCTAGGGAAACCAAAGGATATAACTTCTACAACCCACAAGAGAACATGGTATTTATTGCTCTACATACGGTTTTCCTCGAAAATGAATTCCTAAATACAGTGGTAAGTGGGAGGAAAGTAGAACTCGATGAAAATCAAAGTGTTACTATTCCTGGCACTGACTCCCAAATAGAACATGAACAGTTCATCAGGGATGAGATTGTACCACAATCTTCTAATACACAATAACCACGTAGGCCAAAGAGAGTCAGAAAACAACTTGAGAGGTATGGGTTTCTGATCTCACCTCATGTGGATAATAATCTTATTGAGGATAACGAGCCGGCTACGTATGAGGAAGCGATACAAGAGATCGACTCCGCTTTATGGAAAAAAGCCATGAAATTTGAAGCCTATTGGTTGCAAATGGGTCTTCAAGAAGAAGACTGACATGGATGGCAACATACAAATGTACAAAGCTAGGCTTGTAGCAAAAGGGTATCATCAACGACATGGTGTCGATTACGACGAAACATTTTCACTTGTTGCCATGATTAAATCCATTTGGATAATGCTTGCTATTGCTGCATACTTTGATTACGAAATATGGCGAATGGACATCAAAACGCTTTCCTTAATGGAAACCTTTTGGAGGATGTTTATATGCAACAGTCTGACGAATTTGTCGTACCAAAACATGCGACAAGGTTTGCAAGTTAAATCGATTCATTTATGGATTGAAGCAAGCATCGCATTCTTGGAACCAATGTTTTGATGAGATCATAAAAAAATATGATTTCGTTCAAAACGAGGATGATCCTTGTGTATATAAAAAGGTTAGTGGCAGTGCAATAATATTCATTGTCATTTACATTGATGACGTATTGCTTATTGGCAATGACATTCCCATGCTACAATCGGTGAAAGCTTGGCTTTCATTAAAATTCTCCATGATAGATCTGGGAGAAGCAGCCTTTATTCTGGGAATAAAGATCTACCGAGATAGATCTAGAAAGCTGCTTGGACTCTCCCAAAGCACGTACATTGACAAAGTGTTGAAGAGATTCAACATGGATCAGTCTAAGAGGGGACTATTGCCAATGTCACATGGCGTCACTCTATCTAATGACATGTGTCCTAAAACTCAAGATGAGAGAGACAACATGAGTTGGATCCCGTTCACTTCTACAGTCGGATCGATAATGTATGCCATGATATGTACGCGACCTAATGTCTTCTATGCTTTGAGCATGTGTAGTCGCTATCAGGCCGATCCAGGTGATGGTCACTGGGTTGCGGTTAAGAACATCCTAAAGTATCTTAGACGAACTAAGGATGCTTTCTTAATCTATTGAGATGGAGAACTTGAGGTAACTGGGTTTACCGACGTAAGTTTCCAAACCGATAAAGACGACTATAAGTCGCAATCCAGGTACATATTTTGTTTGACCAACGGAGCGGTGAGCTGGAAATATTCCAAGCAATAGACTGTTTCCGATTCAACAACAGAAGCGAAATATATTACTGCAGTTGAAGCAGCAAAAGAGGCAGTTTGGATCCGTAAATTCCTAATTGGATTAGGAGTAGTTCCGTTAGCAGCTGAGCTCGTTCCTTTGTATTGTGACAATAACTGGGCTATAGCGCATGATAAGGAACCGCGGTCTCATCAATGATCCAAGCATGTACTTTGACATTTCCATCTGATTCGTGAGAACATACATTGTGGTGATGTGAAGATCTAGAAGGTCGCATCAGATGACAACATTGCAGATCCGTCGACGAAGGCTATTTCTCAGCAAAATTTTGAGCGACATGTACATAGTTCAGATGTTAGATACTTGAGTGACTGGCTATAGGCCAAGTGGGAGATTGTTGGACAATTATGACCCATAGCGTCACTATTTGTCAAAGACATTGTGGTTTTTGTACAAATTAACTATGTCACAAAAGAAGTTGCTATTTTATCATTTTGTAATTAGATTACTTGAATATATAAATTATAAAAGTCCTTATGATTAGTTCCGGATTATAAGATATGAGACAGTATCAATCCACGAAGGTTTAATCATTAAATATACCTAGTTATAGTATTATCGAGACTGGACATCCATGATGCGGAATAGGCTAGTATTGCACTTGTGCGCATTTTGGAAGCATAACGACATAATTCTCATATATTTAAGTATTGGATACTTATTCAAGTGTGGTAGGAGGTTGTGTTTGCCAATGGTACGGAAACAGCTTCGCTCTGGATAGACCCCGCGGAATCCCATTGGTAGTATGACTATGTGTCTATGGGAATTTGCATCAGGGTAGGTGTATTTGGTCTTAACCTGAGACTTGCATCGGTAATACTTGCGATAATCAGTACGCTTTGGTTTTGGTCGTCTGGGACTTTAACAGGTTCTGTGTACGCCTCTTCTGGGTTTATTGAGAATCATAGTGTATTGGGTGTGATGTCAAGATGGAAGTATCACTTCAGTCATATGGAGATGATGATCACGCATGGATACTGTAGGACACAGAAATCGGCGATGTTGTTCTAGGCTCGCGGCCTAGTTGGGAGTATGGAATAGCCCGCGGGGGAACTAAACTGGAGAAATAACATGGAGTCACCACCCAGTGTGAACCGGGAAAATGATTTTAGGCCGCACTCACCCCTCGCAAGGGAAGACCTCAAACCGTTAGGTTCGGAATGGTCCCTTACTTATGACACTTGTAATGAAAAGAGTTGTGCAAAAACTTAACCGTGTCTACGCAAAATATTCAAGAATAACCTATACTTAGTTTGCATTCAAGAGAATAAATCCTATGACTAAGTTCGTATGCTTCAAAAAATAAGTCATTATAACGGCAAGCATATAATATCACACAACGAGCATATTGAATCATCGAACACAAAGAACAAATAAATAATTACTTCAACATAAACGTAAACTAAATTACTAATGCGAAATTAAAGAACCAAATCATGCATAAAGAAGCAACATAATCACGCTTAAAAATAAACAATAAACTGCACTAAATCATGCTTTAATAATAAATAATGTACTAGCAATCTAATCTTGCTCAAATACATGGTTGGATGAAACGAATACGTGTGTCTCTCAAGTGGTACGTGGCATTGTATCCCAAGTGCAAACCACACTACCGTCCATTCGGATTCGACTACGGAATTTACGTCCGAGTTTCTATCCGATATACCACAAGAGAGAACATATATTCTGTTCATCCGGAAATCACATCATGCACCAATCCACAATACTCATATGAAATAAAGTACTAAAATAAATAAAAATAAAAGATAATAAATAAAGAAGTTGCCCTCAGGTCTAACCTCTTTTGTCGTCTCTCGAAACGCGTTACACGACCGTCGGAAGGGTTGATGCTCCGCAACTCCTCTGGTTCACTGGTTCAACAATTTCCTTCACTGTTTCGCTGTTTGAGCTGCTGTTTTCACTCCGTTTCATGGCTGTTTTCAAGGTATTTTCTGGTCACTGTTTTGAGATAATTTAGGTCACTGTTTTTGGGGTTTTTGAAGGGTTCGGGACTGTATTTTTGTCACTAATTTGGGCAGTTTTTTATGCAGTTTTTAGTACAATTTTGGGGCTGTTTGGGGGCTGTTTGGTGAGGGAATATGTGACAAACTGGACAGTTTTATGGGGGCTGTGTGCATGCAATTTGGGCTGGACAGTTTTAGTGTTTTATAGCTATAAAGGACTGGTTCTACGGAGGTTTTGTGCGGCTGTTTTGGGCATGCAGTGAGGGGTGTTTTTCGGTGATTTATGAGGCAGTTCACTAGCTGAATTGAAGGGCAGGCGTGAGTGTTTTGCGTTGGGGCAGTGGCTGTAGTGTTAAGGCAGTGGGGCTATGCGTGAGTTTAATGGTGCCGAGGTTTGGTCGATGTGGGATATTATGCGTGAATGGACCAGGTGGCGTGAGTGATGAAGTTGGGCAGTGACGTGAGCCAGTTTATGACGGGGTTTTCTCGGCTATTTGTGGCAGTGGGTTGAGCTATATGTGAAGGGGATTTACGTGGAGTTAAGGTTGTGGCTGATGCGTTGAGGCAAGAGTTACGTGAGGGCAATTTGGCGTGAGTGTATTGGCGTTTATTGATGAGTTGAAGGGCTGGTCAGAGTTTGTAACGTGCATGCTACGTGGCTTTGAGGGAGGCAGTAGCTGATGTGTTGAGGAGGCAGTGGCGTGTTGGGTCAAAGGCGTGGAGTTGGATGGTGAAGGCAAGAGGGAGTGATTGTGGAGAAGGCCGTGTGTCTAGGTTTTGTGAGGGAGGGCTGCCAAATGAGTGAATGACAGAGTTTAGGGTTTATTATTATTTTTTTTTTGTGTTTTTCATGAGAATGAGCCAAGGTTTAGATGTATAGTGAATGGTTCTTTTTATAGGCAAAGGGGTGGGGGTTTTCCTTGTTTGAGAAGAAGAAGGCTTTGTGCATTAATGAGATATCTTTTTAAATTAGTATGGGATACATAAATCTTTTAATTAGGGAAGTGATTTGATTTAATTTGAATTATTCTTCTTTAGTTAAGGATATGATTTGGTTTATTTAGGGAAGGGATCCATGAGATTTATTTAATTTAGGAAGGGGATTTATTTAATTTAGGAATGAGATTTAATTTGATTTAATTGGATTTGATTTAATTTAATTAGATTTAATTTAATTTAATTTAATTAGATTTAATTTAATTTAATTTAATTAGATTTAATTTAATTTAATTTGTGACATGTGTTTTAAATGTTTTAATTATTATTGGATGTGATTTAATGGGCTTGGGGTAGGTGGGTGTGTGGCTTTGGTTTTGGGCTAAGGATGTGTTTTAAAACGGAGGTCCAACAAGCGAACCCGCAGCTACTCCAGCGAATTAAATCCAACAATGTGTCAATTCTTGACCCTTTCCTTCCGACGTCCGTTTCCCGCGACTTCCGCAATTAAAGAGGTAGTGTCTCCATACGAGACTCGTCATCGGGACTTACATGCAAAAATGCAGTGCCTACAGTCGCCCCCACTTTGATGGGACTTGTGCAGTGTGTAACAATGATAATCATATCAAAGTTATGCAATGCATTTTTACTTACATGGCTCGCCAACTGCCACCTGACTTGCATGTTGCTCTGAACCGAATTTGATGATGTGCCATTCCTGGCATGCTAAACCCCGTACCTAGGGTGTCGCGGTAGTCCACAATAGTCCACGGTAGTCCACGATACTCCATGGAAGTCCACGATAATCCATGGTAGTCCACAATACTCTACGATAGTCCACGGTAGTCCACAGTAGTCCACAACACTCCACGGTAGTCCACGATACTCCACGATAGTCCACGGTAGTCCACGATAATCCACGGTAGTCCACAATACTCTAAGATAGTCCACAGTAGTCCATGGTAGTCTACAATACTCCACGGTAGTCCACGGTAGTCCACAATACTCCACGATAGTCCACGGTAGTCCAAAATACTCCACGATAGTACACGGTAGTCCACGATACTCCACGGTAGTCCACAATACTCCACGATAGTCCACGGTTAGTCCACGATTCTCCACAATACTCCATGATAGTCCACGGCTATCCACGGTAGTCCACAATACTCAACGATAGTCCACGATGATCCACGGTAGTCCACAATACTCCACGATACTCCACGGTAGTCCACAATACTCCACAATACTCCACAATAGTCCACGGTAGTCCACAATACTCCACGATGATCCACGGTAGTCCACAATACTCTATGATAGTCTACGGTAATCCACGGTAGTCCACAATACTCCATAATAGTCCACAATAGTCCACGATAGTCCATGATAGTCTACGATAGTTCACATTCTGTACCTGGCGTACTAAACCCCATTCCCGAGGTGTCGCAGTTGCGTCTCCATACCTAGAGTGCCGCAGTGATGTCTCCATACCCGGAGTGTCGTAACTGGCAGAACTGATGTTGTATCTCTATACCCGGAGTGCCATACGCGGTAAAACTGATGTTGTGTCTCCATACCCGGAGTGACATACCCAACAGAACTGATGTTATATCTCAATACCGGAGTGCCATACCCGGCAGAACTGATACTATTAATGATGTGGGCCTCGCCTCCAGAGTGCCATACCCGGCAAGACTGCTACTGATGCTGATGTGATGTGGGCCTCGCCCCTAGAGTGCCATACCCGGCCAGACCGAAATTGATAATGTGATGGTTCGTTCTCGAACCATACTGTGAGGTGGTCCATTCCCGAACCGTTACTATGATGTGGTCCATTCCCGAACCTTGCTCCATTCTCGGAGTGCCATTCCCAGCTTGTTCATTCCCGAACCATGCTCCATTCTCGGAGTGTCATTCTCGGCTTTGTTCATTCCTGAACCTTGCTCCATTCTCGGAGTGCCATTCTCTGCTTGTTCAATCTCGACCTGTGCTGATGATGCAGTGGGCCCTCGACCCTGGGACGCATCCTGAAACTGCAACCGATAACGGGGGCCCTCGACCTTGGGACGCATCCCAATACCGCTGATGATGTGGGCCTCACCCTCGAACTAATGATGTAGTAGGTCCTCGACCCTGGGACGCATCCCGGAACTACAACTGATGATGCAGTAGGCCCTCAACCCTAGGACGCATCCCGGAACTGCAACTGATGATGAATTGGGCCCTCGACCCTGGGACGCACCCCGGAACTGCAACCGACAACGGGGGCCCTCAACCCTAGGACGCATTCCAATACCGCTGACAATGTGGGCCTCGTCCTCGAACTGATGATGTAGTGGGTCCTCGACCCTGAACTGGTATTGATATGGCCCTTGCCCCAAACTGATACTGATGTGGGCCTCGCCCCCAGACTGACACTGATGTGGGCCTCGCCCCAAACTTATATGGGCCTCGCCCCAAACTGATACTAATGTGGGCCTCGCCCCAAACTGATACTAGCGTGGGCCTCGACCCTGGGACGCATCCCCAACACTGATACTGATGTATGGGCCTCGGCTCTGGTACTCATCCCCAAAACTGCTGCTGATATGGGCCTCGACCCTGGGATTTATTCCCGAAAACTACTGATAATGCGGGCTCGCCCCTTGGGATTCATTCCCGAAAACTGCTAGTAATGCGGGCTTCGCCCCCTGGGATTCATTCTAGGATTCATTCCAAAACTCTGACGATGTGGGCCTCGACCCTGGGATTCATTCCCGGATTCATTCCAAAACTCTGACGATGTGAGCCTCGACCCTGGGATTCATTCCGAATTCATTCAAAACTCTGACGATGTGGGCTCGACCCTGGGATTCATTCCCGGATTCATTCCAAAACTCTGACGATGTGAGCCTCGACCCTGGGATTCATTCCCGAATTCATTCCAAAACTCTGACGATGTGGGCCTCGACCCTGGGATTCATTCCCGAAACTGCTGATAGTGTGGGCCTCAGCCGTGGGATTCATACCCGAAACTGTTGATGCTATGTTGCCGTTTCTGGTTGGCTTGCATTTGCCGTTTTCTCATTTTCTTTAAAACCTGTAAACAAAAATAAGACAAAGATTGCGTGTAAGTGACGTGTATGCATGTATGGATGAATGTGTTTCCTATTCCGATGGGTTAGGTCTTCCTTGTGCTCTTCGGTGCTTCTTGCCTACAAAAGTCTTTGGTCGCCCCCTGGGTCTGCTTGCAATTTCCTTATGCCAGTTCTCTTCTGGTGATTAGTTGGTTCTCTTTTGTCTCATGGCTCAAGATCTCGTTGTTTCCCTTATTTGCGGGGTGGTAGACTGGTCGCCCCCAGTCTCGATTTAGATTTCTGCTCTTCGCTGCTTATAATAGGTCAAGGTGAACCACGTGATGTGGCATTCCATATCATCATACTATATCACATGCTACGAAATAGTCCCAATAGTTACACAAATTATTGCCCTCAAGGAATGCTCAATAATGAAACCAGAGAACCTTCAAAACATTCAACGCAACTCAAATCCAAGTCTTTGAATAAATGATCTAAGCCAGACTCAAAGTGTGTGTGTGCAAAGGTTCCTTTGCAGATTCATCCCTAGGTAAGCCAACTCAATGATTTCGTTTCAAAAATTGAGATCGATATGTAAAACCAACCTAGATGTCTCAATTACGCCTGCAGCCACTTTTATGTGCTTAATGTGGTATGGTTTTCTTTCTCTTTTGTCTCTTTCTTTTTTCTTTTCGTTTTGAACTTCTTTTTTTCTTTTTTCTTTTCTTTTTCTTCTTTTTGTTTCTTCTTTCTTTTTTCTTTTCAACACACCTACCCCTTAAGGTAGCATTTCTCCTCATGGTGGTCCTAATACTCGCCCATGGGTAGCTTTACACTTATCGGTTATAGGTGGTTCAATTCTTTTCTTTAGAGACTTTTTTTTCATTTTCAACCATACCACACATCATAACATAAGCAAATCAAAATAGACATCTAAGCAAACGGTCATTCACCGACCTACAATTTCTTCAACTAGTTACCTTGCCAACTGCTCAGGTTTTCACTGCTAAGAACCTATTGTGAAGTGCTTACGAGTCTAACATAGATCAATTACTCAAAGTATCAGATAAAAGCACATCAGGAGTTTTTCGTTTCTAAGATTTCACCCTAAAGCAAACGATTTCATCATTGGACTTATGCCTAACTATTAAGGACTAAAAACAAACAATTTTTTCTTTTTCTTTTTTCCTCTTTTCTTTTTTTTTTTTCATTTTTTTCATTTTTTTCATTTTTTTCATTTTTTTCATTTTTTTCATTTTTTTTTCTTTTTTCTTTTTTCACAATGGTCTTTCTATCCTTGCCGTAAATTTCTCTATTTCTCGGTTTCCTTTTTCCCCAATATCAATGTTTGCTAAACTCTTCTTTGCCAAGTCTTCTTTTTCCTAACCCAACAATATCTATGATGGCTCTTAAGACACGAGGGTTAACATGATGCGTGAATGCATGAGATGTATGAGATGCGTGCGATGTATGGAATATATAAGTCGACCCATTACCATTTTAAAGCATTCAACCATACTATTGCGCGGTGCAAACTTGTCCTAGTTGAAAAGGCCCAACAGGTTTTACACTTTTGCGATAACATGGCTAAAAACTTCAAATGACACGAGACCTAAACACAAAATGGCCCATCGGCATTTTAGAATCTTTTGGCCCAATTTCCATAAAGCACAGACTCGTCCTAGTTTAAATGGCCCAACAAGCCCATACCTCATGACAAAGGTCCAACTGAATCCAAATGACAATGGTCCTAGATGTGAACATAAAGGAATAGTCTCTATTAGTCCTACAACTACAGTTCACACGCGAGTTTATAGGGGTATAGACAAAGGCTCTCGTCGACGAAGGGTTGCCCAAAACTAGGTCTCCCCACTCAAGGGTCCGAGCGACCAAGTGAGCGCACCTTTTTTATACACTAAGGTACGTGCCAACGAGTTATGGTGCGTGAGTGACTGTCCAACAAGCGAACCCGCAGCTACTCCAGCGAATTAAATCCAACAATGTGTCAATTCTTGACCCTTTCCTTCCGACGTCCGTTTCTCGCGACATCCATAATTAAAGAGGTAGTGTCTCCATATGAGACTCATCGTCGGGACTTACATGCAAAAATGCAGTGCCTACAGATATAGAACTGATACTATATTATGTTGCAACTATCGGGATAATATGACAAGGTCATGATTATCCGATTAAATAGACTAGTTGCTAGTGATCCGATATATGCTTCATACGGGGCAGACATTATTCAAGCCCTAGGCCTTGCATGTGACATCAGATACTGGATCGTAATACTCAATACTTCGTATACTACGCCTGACAAAGATTATATATTCCTTAAAGAATATTTCTGAAGAATTGGGAAGGCACGACACTTTGCTAGAAGCCAACCATGTCTTGTAAATCAGTAAGAACGTGGTATAGGGTACGCACGTGTTCGGATAGTCCGACGACCGGATTTACTGACAACATATCCAGGGCTCTCATAGGTCGCTTCCCGAAGATTCACCAATGACGTTTGACTCGAATAGAATTAATCTGGGATTAATTATGAGAGAGAGAAAATTAATCTATGATTAATTTCGGAAATAATTTATCTGGGATAAAAATTCAAATAGTAGAGAGAGAACGATTAATTTGGAATTAATCGATTAAATATTATATTCTACATATTAAATGAAATTAGATTTCATAGCGGAATTAAAATGGGATTTTAATTCGGGCGAACAAATTAATTTAGAATTAATTCGTAAGCGACTTTAATATTTAATTACGTCGCAACAGAAAAATTCATTATTTCGGAATTAACGAATCTGAGCCCTATATGTGTTTTGCGGGCCCACTCGGATTTTGAATTAAAGTGGGGCCCACACCAAGTCACATCACTAGTCAATCTCATTACTTTTTGGTGATGGATGTTAGTGAGGATTTGTTGGTAACTTGTAACTTACACAAGTTAGACTTGTGATAGATATTTTACTAACTTGACTTTTGTAAAAGGATTTTGATTTTTGAAATCAATAATACATTAAACAAAAATTGAAACACTTATCACTCTCTCAACTTGCAAAATCGAGAACACTCTTCTCCTCTCCTCTCATCACTTTTCCGAGAGTGTTTACTCTTTGGAAGATTTTGTTGCAATTTCTTCATTACTAGCACACAAAAGGGTCTACAATGGTGATAGGGAAACTATCCCCTTGAGTTTGGAATTCAAAGATCAAGCTTGGAGCTAAACCATTCATACAAAGGAGAGCTTGGAGCACTACACAAAGGTTTGAAATTTTTGTTATCTACACATCCAATAACCGATCAAAGTAAGTATCTTTTTCGCAATTTACTTTGATTATTCACACATGTTTATGCTTAATAGATCCTTGGCATGTTCTAGGAGAACCCAACACATAAGCCTCTAAATTTACGAAAATCTGGCATGATATATCCTTAAACCGGACAACCTGGATCTCAGTCCAGCACCAAAGCGATTCTAAGATAAATATTATTTATCAAAAGGACCTCAGGTCCACACCAACATATCAAAAACATTACCTAAGGGCTTCGTGCCCATATCATCTATCAATACTCAAGGGCTCTGCCCACAACATAATAAACAATTAAAACTCTAACTTATTAATTCAAACCACGTGCTCAGCATGATAATAAAACAATAAATCAGACATCTTAATCTTCTAAAACTTTTTTCCAGGACACTTGCGAGGGTGATTGCCGCTTGGGTGATCCACGTCTCGAATATGACTTCAAAGTTGGAGTGGTTGACCCATCTGGTAGCCAACCTGCAAAACTAGCAACTGGTTTGGTATGAGTTATTAAAACTCAGTAAGTAACCATGCTATTATTAAACAAACAAATCAAACATATCAACAGTTTATCAAATTTACTAAATTATTAAAAGTTTGATTTATTAGCTTATTATTATCCTTTATGCTTAACCCATGACAAATTCTCATGTCTACATATTCACATATACACCAATCTGTTAACCAAACATTCAAATCATACAATATGTCCTTTTTACATAGAAACCATTCCAATCACAAGAAACTTGAAGTCACATTCTTAAACTTTATTACGAATGCACATCTAAGAAATACCCTCAATTCGATAAACCAAATAAACTTTCTTCTATACCAAAAAAACCTTTATTATCTTTCTTCAAATATGGTAACCTTACAATAGCTTAACATTTAGGATTCATATGCACCATACAAACTGTAGCACACTTTCTTATATACATACAATTACAATTTTAGAGATCTTAAAACATATAATACATTCCAATACAACTTAACAAAGACACGTTATAGCAACTAATGCTCACATTAGTTTTCAAATTCATTCATTCATTTCACATAAGCATACAATATCCTTATATTTTACGAGTTCTATCATACACACATACACACAGACATACAAGCAATCGTGTAGCCAACCATGGAGCACACATTATAATCAATACACCAGAGAACACATTGTCAAACAATAAAAACATATGGCTGGCTTACACACACAATGCTCGTACGAGACTCATTATCTATTTTAGAATAGGTATGACATAAATTCCGTCTGAACAGATTCTTACCAGCTCGACTACTACCACACAAATCATCCAATCAAACATACACACAGGCGCACACACCATACAACATAAATTCATCACATAATTTCTCATAAACAATCCCATGCACGATAAACAATTCAAACATCATTCAAATACTCATATACATACATATATTTCAAAAATACGAGTATATACCTTATTACGAAATTAAATCTCTTATCTCTCACAGTCGTCATATCTCTTCATTTATCGTTCAATCATATTCATTTTCAGAATTTCTATCTAGAAACTTTTAATTCAATATCTTTACCAAGTAAACATATTCATTGGAGAAGACTTGCTTATATTCTATCCTCATCTCACTTAACCATCCCAACCTCTAAACAAATAATCGCATATGCGAAACGATAATAAACTTATTCACAGATTTTCATCACATACATATACAAACCATTACGTGTTCATACACTTGCATGCATAAACATGTATCCATCAAAGTCATCAATCTTTTAACTTCATATCATATAAATGACGAAGGTCATTCCTCTGATGGTATCGACTAATTCAATTGTTCATGATCTCGAAGTTCTTCCTCAAATCTATCACTCAACTATTTCACTTCATATCATAGAAATGACGAAGGTCATTGCTCTGATGGTATCGACTAATTCAATTGTTCACGATCTCGAAGTTCTTCCTCAAATCTGTCACTCAACTATCTTAAACATTTCACTTATTTTTACATATATGTATATGTAGGTGTGTATATATATATATATACACACACACACACAAACACGTTTAAAACATGAAAAGAATGATTCGAGCACACATCGCATGGTTTACTTACCTGGCTTCGTGAGCACTCTAAGTCCTAGTCAAGTCTGCCAAAACAAATAGCAAAAAGTCGTCAGAATCATAACTTACAGAGTTCTCGACTAAACTAAGACAAAATCCCGGATCTTTCCGGTACAACCAAATCAAGTCTGATTTCAATACTTTCAGTTTTCGGTAATCTTAAAAAACCATTACAAACTATTCCAAACCACTAGATCACCGAAATTTGCGGTTTACGTGTTTTTAGAAAATCTTCCGAAAAATTTTCCGCAAACGCTACGGAATGGTCCCGAACCTACCCGGATTTATCCAAACATGTTCGTAATATCATAAATAACTAATAACTATCATTAAAATCAAAACACATCATTATACCCAAAAATCCACTATTATCGGAATCTTACAATTTCTATCAAATCAATCAAACTCATTACGTTTTCACTCGGATTCTGCTGAATGCTCGTATTCAATATACTAATACTCAAACAATTATTTTATATCATTACGCTACTCTACGAAACTATTGGATGCATCCGAACATTTACCATAAAACTTGAAATTTGTAAATTTTTACCGGGAGGTTTTACTGAAATTTCGAGGCCATATACGGACTCCGAATGATCCCACGAACGCGCTGGAATCGATGGAAATCCAATCGGAGTTACTGTTCATCGTGGGTCACTATTCATCTGAATATTCTTCTCTCAATTCACGTGAAACAAAGCGTTATTCATAAAACTGACACCGCAGCCTTGTAGTACTCTTTGAGAGCTTCGATTTGGCGGGTGGCTCGGGTCGTGAAATGAAACGATGAGTCGGGATCGACTAACCCATTTCTGCGTGTTCTTCACGTTGTTTCACCGGATTCCGACATACTTTGGCCGACCACCGGCAGCTTGAGGTTGGGGTAGGTCGGTGGTTCTTTCTGTTCTAGTGCACCGGCCGGTGGTGGCCGGGTGGCCACCAGCACATGCCTCATCCAAAAACCCAAGGAGGGGGTCGAGTGAAAAGGATGGGAAGATTATACCCATTCTGCAATTGAGGAAACTATGAGCTATTATAAGAAATTTCTAAAATTACGTTCAGACCCCCGTGAAATTACAAACAGGTCCCTGGCATGGAATTTCTAGAAATTTTACATTTTTGAAGCCCTTCTGATATCAATTGCAAAATGTATTAAACATGAAGTTGTTCGTCTCGAAAAATAAAAAATGAGTTGTTCAAAAATCAACTCGATCGGAGTTCATTTGCAATTTTATAGCCGAACAAGAATCTTTTACGCATAGAACGATGAAACATGAATCGCGTAACCGGTTCTCTAAACCACGCGTTTCCCAATGCGACAAAGCTTCATTTTAAAATGTTCCCACCTATTTTCCAATACATAAAGTCTAAGTTTCGAATACCATCCTTTTCAATTATGTCCCTTAATTCAAAAATCTTCATGTACTATTTTGAAAAACTCGGGATATACATCCTCCCTCCTTATAAAAATTCATCCTCGAAATTTCTCTGTGCTTACGTCTGATCATTCGTAACTAATCGTACGTACATTACCTCTTTTCCGTATTCGGAAGTCACCACACTTAAAACATTTTCAAAAGTTACGTATCTCACAATCAATACAAACTACGCTATTCCAAAAACAAAACTTATCGAATCTTATAATTTATACCAATAGCACATCAAATTTATCATCTATATTCACACTCATCCATAGAAACACGTTCAAACCATTTCACAACTCATCCATCAATTGAAAGAAGTCAAACACGGATTCTATACAATTGATTAAATACATCATCCGAAACGAGGAACAAAACACGTCCTTTACAAGCAATACAATATCAAAACGGAAACTTAGTACGAATTTCATACTATCTATTTCATCCACAATACAAAACGGAACTCATTCATTTCACATCTGTCATTCTATATTAATATGTAAACAACTGTTGGTTTCTACGGTCCCGAGGATCAATTAAAGCAATGAAACACAAGTGCGAATACATCAAAGAAGTTGCGGAATACTTACATTGAGCGATGCGACGAAGAACAAAAATTATTTTCTCCCTCTAAGGTGGTCTCGGCAGTGAGCAGATTTTGGCTCCTCCATTTTCGGCCATGGATCATCCTCCAAGCTCCAAGCTTTGTGACATGATTCCATGCTCAGGGTGCGGTTTCCCTATCACCTTCGCAAGACTCCAGAAGTGTGCTAGCACCTTTTGAGATTTTGCCGCAAAACTTCATATTGTTTCTCCTGGTTCTCGGCTTTGAGCCAAAATAGAAGATGAAAATAAGGCTCTAGGCCGTGAGAGAGAGATGAAGAGAGGAAGAGAGTGTTGAAGATGGTTGGTGTATAGATTTGTGTATCTAAAACACAATATTGATTTTCCAAAAATCAATTAATTGATTTTCTAATTTGCTTTCAAAAGTCAAACCATTAAAGCCACACCACTTCCATCAACTATTCACTCAATCAAGTGACAATGTCACATCAATCAAAGTGACAAGTGATTTGACGCTTGTGTGACTTGCGGGGCCTCACT
>SKCR01045411.1:0-70200 GCA_019454045.1 Zanthoxylum bungeanum | reverse complement strand
AAAACTTTCAAGTCTTGGGGATTGGAGATATATAGAAACCAGTACTAGACATCCATTACCGTATTCAAACTTGAAATTTTGGATTATTCGATCAAATCATATTACTGTTCATAGATACACTTTGAAAAACAGAGCATACGAGAATTTTGCTCACTTTATATTATTTGTTAGGAAAAATAACTTCTGGATACTTAATTTTTTTCTATAATTATTCATTATATTCTTCATTTTTTATAATTACCTATTAGGTAATTGTTATCTTAACTAGTTGTTGTATTTTATATAGTTTCCTTAGAATAATAATATGGATGACAATCGGGATGTCCAATCTCGATCTCATCTTGAGTTGTAATGGAAATTTATATTCAAGTTGATTTTTTATCTCGAAATTTGTATCATTCGACATTGAATCATGAATTCCGATCAAATTTTGAGATTTTCTATTGATCATAAATAACATGTACAGTGTAATTATTTTAAAAAATAAAACGAAGAACTTAATAGATAATTATTAAAAAAGGAGAGTTTATAACTTGCACAAACAGAAGGCATGGGCTGAGATTTACCTTCCAAGTATGATGGATGTTTTAGTCACAACAAGTGCTTGCTCAACCTTTGGCTGGGGACCTAATATCTGGAATCTGAGTTTCATATTCTGCAAAGGTTTTTTAAAAGTCGGAATTTATTTTTTCATTGTTCAAGTTAATGAAAAAGTAACAATGAGAATAAAAACCGAAAAATAACAGAAACCGAATATAACTAATTCTGGGGAGTATTCATGTCAGCTTGAACGTTCAAAAATGATTAATCTAACATCTGCAGATGATGTAATCAAAGATCACTGAGAGCTAAAAACACCATCAAGATTCAGAACAAGATCCCGAAATTCGTGATACGTGAGATTGGTATCTACAACTATCATCATAAGGATTTACCCAATTTGGCTTATAACACCAATTCGGGAAAAGCTCTCTACTTCTTTACTCTCTTGACACCGGTAGGCGGTGGAGGTGTTCATTTTAAAATAAGAGCTCCAGGTGGATACTGGATTTTGTCCAAGACCCATAGGGGGTTGCATAAAAGTGATGCTCTTATACACGACATGACTGTAAATAGCATAATTGCAGATGTGGAACTATATTGATGACCTACCTACAAATTTCATTGTAGAAATTTCCGGGATCAACGATTAGACCATGCATATTAGAAATACCTTAAGTCTGTTTAAGTTTAAGGGAGACGAGAAGCAGAAGCAGAAGCAAGAATGTAATATTCAAATGAAAGAGTACGTGATTAATCCTGATCCTGAATCAAATGTTGCACAACCCAAACTATTGTTGCACTTTGCATCATTCATTCACATATACTTTATTAGTTCTCTTGTTGTATTTCAAAATAATGGCACTAAGTTTCTAAGTTAATTCACACATACTTTCTTGGTTCTGTTGTTGTAGGATAAATGGCCCTATACTTTCCTTGTTCTGCTGTTGTAGATTAAATGGGACTGGGTTTCTAAATTAATTCACATATATACTGTGCTTGATGGATTCTAGTGTCTGGTAATTAGCACTGAGTTATTTCTTACATGATGAATTTATAGTACACATTTGAATATGGTTGTTTTGTTCCTTTTCAACAACCAAACCATAAAACAGGGCAGTGATCAAGTAATTTTATCATGTTGCTAAAACATGTAAATAAAATTCTTTAATAAAGACACCATGTTTATTTTATTAAGAAAACCAGAATGGTACAATAAATACAAACTACATATTAATTTCTATGACAAAATTTTGTAGGAATAAGATTGTCCACAACAAAATAGTAACAAGAAGTCATCCATGATTCAGCAAGATAAAACCATCTGCGTCGCCAATAAGGATTCACATATAGAGCACCAATGATTCCCAAAATCACAACTACATAAGATGTTGTAAAAGTGATATAGAAACTGTCCATATCAATTAAATTATCATCTTCTCCACTGTCAGTTGAAGCATCCGGCACAGTTGCTGGTGGTTCATTTTCATTACAACTCTTGGGTAATGGCAATCCACAAAGAAACGGATTTCCCTCATAGCTGCTATTTTCAAAGGTTGCAAATTGTGCAATCCGATCTGGGGTCTTTCCTGACAAATTATTGTACGCCACACTGAAAACGGCCAATGAATTTAGGTCCATAAGTTGACGAGGGATTTTGCCATTCAATTTGTTGTACGAGAGATCCAAACTTTCAACTTGCTTCAGTTTCGAAAATGTTGATGGGATTGATCCTGTCAAATTGTTATGTGAAAGATTCAATGAATGAATCGTGGTCAAATTTCCAATCTGAGGAGGAATCTCACCGATCAGTTTGTTAAAGAAAGATCAAGTCCTGACATGTACCTTACCATTATTCCTTGATAGGCGTAGGCTATGTTCTTTGTAGTAAATTCGAAAGTTTCAAGGTTGTCCTTTCCTTGTAATCACTATATGGCTCTTTTATCAAAATAGGAGTAATATCATAACTTTCATCAAGTGTAGTGATATGTAAGCAAGGAGGAATATGATCGGAAAGATAGTTGTGGGAAAGATCTATCAACCGCAGCTGGTTTAATTGGCACAATTGAATTGGTACTTCACCTTCAAATTTATTATGAGCCAAGATAAGGTGGCTTAACTGAGAAAGCCTATCAATCCAAATTGGAATGCTTCCATTGAAGTAGTTAAAGCCAAGATCTAATGTCTCCAAGGAAGAGCTATTAAATAATGTGGTTTCTTTTAGTTCTCCATGTAACAGATTTTTGGACAAGTGAACTCGTTTGATAGAGCGAGGATTGAAACATGATGGTAAACTTCCAATATATTGTTGGATGAAATGTCCAAAATTTCAAGAGAATCAAGCTGACAAAACTCCATTGGAATAGGACCTTCAAATTGATTCTTAGACATTATAATATGCTGTAAAATTGGGAGATTACCCAACCATTTTGGAATCTTACCCGAGAGATAGTTATCGCTAAGATATAATCCCTGTAATGAAGTGCAGTTAAATAAGCTTTTTGGGATCTCTCCAGTGAAATGATTACCATCCAAATCTAATATCTTTAAGTTTTTCAGATGAAACTCTTCAGAGAATATTTGACCTTGTAATCTATTGTTTGATAACACAAGATTTTCCAATTGGGAACAACCCGTGGCCAAATGCTTAGGAATTTCACCGGTCAATTGATTGTGGGACAAGTCTAGACTTCAAAGAATGTTGATATTACCAAATGAAGAGGGAATGCTTCTACTAAAAGCATTCATAGAAATGTTTAACAAAAATAAACTTGGTAACAATTCTCCAATATCAACAGGAATGTGGCCTTGAAGTTTGTTGTTGGAGAGATCCAACTCCTTTAAACTCGCGTGAGATTGGATCAATTGGAAAGGTCCCGAAAGAGAATTATTTACCAGAAAAAGTGAACTTAATTCTGTGTTGTTCTTTAACAACCAATTTGGAAATCCTCCTATCAAGTTATTGTGAGAGAGATCAACATAAGACAATTGGTGCTGATGGTAAAGGAATTTAGGAAATATACCGAAGTTACCACAATCAGACAAATAATATGAGACAATTGAAATTTGGGGGCTAAAAAATGTGACTCGGTTTCCTCGTATATTTCATTGTTGCTCCCATCAAAATACTCTAGGTTTGAGAGATTGAAAAATGGTTCAAGTGAAATTGGAATTTGAAAGTGATTATCTGAAAGATCAAGATTTACGATGGATGTTAAATGCATGAGGGGAGATGAAGAAGAGATATTTCCAATAAATTGATTGGAAGAGATATCTAAAGTTTCAAGGGAAGTCAGATTTGCCAAGCACCAAGGCAAGGTGCCTCTTAAATAATTTCCGCTTATATGTATCTCTTTTAGATGGACCAGCCACATAGCCCTGGAAAAAATAGATTCAATGAATAATATTTGAAGACGATATAAGTAAGTACATGCATGATACTTTTGTTATTAAAATATAAGAGGAGACAGACAAGAGTCAAAAACACTAACCTTGATCAAGAATGGTGCCACTAAGACTAGAATTGGACAGAGTTAACGACTTAATAGAAGCCATGGATTCACTGAGAGGTAAAAAGCTGCTATTGAGTCCAGTGTCAGACATGTCAAAATATTCCAAATTCTTGAAATCAAGATAACCTGCAAATATTGAACAATAAATTAATCAAATTTGTAAATAAAGGCCTCAAACACCCCTAATTTATTACCTAGTTCTCTCAGATCACCATTGAGTTTACAATTTCGCATCGTCAAACTTTTTAGAGAAGTGAATGCTGCAATGCTTTGTAGAATGCTTATATCCAAGGCGGAGTCATAAAATTCCAAATTTCCCAAGTTGCTAAAATTCTGCAACTCTGTTCAACATAATCAGAAGTTAATGGAAATTAAAATTAATGAGTGATTTTTTTTTTATAAACAATAAACAAATAAATAATTTTTTTTAAAAAAAAAACGCAACTTACGGTGAGTAATTACAGTTCCGGTAAAATTATTATGGTAGAAAGCAAGAGAATCGAGGGACTGGAATGATCCCATTGACTGTAATAGCTTGTTTCCATCTCTAATTTTAGTTCCCGATAGATCTAATGATGCCAGATTGCTCAAACCTCTGTAATCTGTTGAACAATATGATTATTTAGAGCTAATACAGAAATCTGTTTTTGTTATAACATGCTGGTTTCCAAATTACACAACAAAGCATAATGACTTATAATATGCTTTTATTATTACAACATTTTGGTTGCCAAGAGCATAATTCAATTCTCATTTTTATTCTGCAAAAAGAATTTCTAGAAAGAAATATTATAATGTTAAAACCATATACCGAATGTACCTTTGTTTTAAGTCTAACTGGCAAAATGCTCGCATGGATAAATAGCCACCAAATATATATATACAAATGTTTTAAATATTAATACCCTTTAGGGACCTCAAATCTGTTAATCTCATTGTAGCCCAAGTCTAATCTCTGTAAATAGGTTAAGGAATCCAATTATGCAAAGACTTCAAACAGAGTGAAGTAATTGAAAACTTAAAAAGAAAACTATTCGATTCCTATAAAAATCACAAGTATTTGAAGAAAAGACGAGGACACGATTGGACTATATAACCTTGAAATTAATAATAAAAAAAAAATTAAATTAGTTTAATTCATCAAAATGTCAATGAATGTTACTAAATCTAACGGTTAAAACGTAAAATAAATTAAAGAATTAAAGTAACAGTAGAAAAATAGACAAAAATAAATTCAAACATCAGTGAATTAATGAACTTGGAAAGAAAACATGACATCATAAGAAACATTCAAAAGCAATTATAATTATGGTTACTATTTTCTTCTATCAGTCTTATTGTTTCAGTGACATTAAATTAAAGTTGTTTTATTGAAACCAATATTCAATTCTTTTATACTGATCAAAATAATAGATTCTGTGCAAGCTTGTAAACGATTAGAAGCTCATTTGAATCCAATATTAAGAGGTAACATTAATAATTAAGAGGTTTAATCTATCATAAATATAAATAATAAAATAAAATAATGAGATATAGATTTAACGTGATAAAATTCTCAAATATTCACGAACAAATGTAGAAGAATTTCACTATAATAAAATGAATTTTACATATGTAAAACTCTTCAAATCCAAAGACGGGTTAGAAAAATATATCATATGAAAAACAAATTTTTTTTTTCACATTATATATTCAAGCAAAAGTTATTTCAAAAGACACAAATCACTATTTGAACTTTTAAATTTATCAAAAATCACGTGACATGAAAGTATTTGCTGAAGAGATCAAGCTTAATCACCTTGAAATCAATACTTCCTTCCAATTTATTGTTATCCAATTTAGTGTTGTTAATGATGAAAGAGCACTTAGAGATGATAAGATGCTATTGTTGAACGAGTTATAACCTAAATCAAGAAACTCCAACTTTGATAACTTCTCTTCTATGCCTACAAAAAAAAAAAAAATAAAGCCTCATGGTGTATATATATATATATGGAAGTGGATAATCAAAAATATACTTATCAATTAAAATTGGAACTGATTATAATTAAGAGGAAATCAAATATAGGAACAGGATGCCACCTTCGTTCTCAACACAACCAGCTATATTATTCAAGCTTAAATCAAGTGACTCAAGCTGTTGAAATGGAGTAATCAAAGAAATTTTCATATATCGCTCTCCTTAATCCTAATATCTAGTTAAGAAAGATATTAATAGTCAAGGATCCAAAAAATTTTCACTATAATATTATGTTACGACTAAAAGATTCAAAATATAAATATTATCTTAAACTTTGAGAATATCAGAGATAACCCTAATTATGACTCAAATATTAAATAGATATTAACATAAACAAGTATATGAGAAACACTAAATTCGTTACTAAAATTTAAAGCTAATCATGACTTGTATACACCTTGGTTTCCAAAATACATAACCAAAACGTAATTTAATCCTCATTTTTATCTTGGAAAAAAAAGAATTTTCTAGAGAGAAATTTTATATTGTTTAAAACAATATACCAAATGGACCTTTGTAGTAGCAACGCACAAATGTTAACATGCTAACCTAATATTAAAGGAACTAAATAATCATGGTTATTAAATGGATTAAATAACCATGTAATTTTTAAAATGGCCACCAAATGTTTTTTTTTTTTTTGATTTCTCTTAAATATAATTAGTACCTTTAGGAATCACCAATGTGTCAATCGCATTGTCGTCCAAGTATAGCTCCTCTAAATTGGTCAAGTTATCCAATTCTACCAAGACATTAAACAAAGTGAATTAATTGAAAACTTAAAAAAAAAAAAAAAACATTATTAGAAGCATTCGCAATCAGTTATATTTATTGTTACTGCTTTTTGCTAGTATGATTTTTATTGTTTCAGTGACAGAGATGTAAATTAAATTAAAGTTGCTTTATTGAAGCCAATATCCAATTCTTTCAAACTGATCAAAATATTAAATTTAGTTCAAGCTTGTAAATGTTTTTTTTTTTGTTTTTTTTTTGAAGGGTGATGCCTCTTAAAATTTATTGAAAATAAAATCATCTATAACCATCTAGTCTGAAAATGAGGGTATTGACGCTTATTGGAAGCTTATTTGAATTCAATATTAGAAAATACATGTAAAGCCCTTCAGGACGAAAGATAAATTAGAAAATATTAAATATGAAAAGTTTTTTCACATTATATATTCAAGTAAAATTCATTTTCAAAAGACACAAATCACTAAATGAACTATTTAGTTTATACAAAATCATGTGACATGAAAGTATTAATTTGGAGAAGAGATCAAGTTTAATCACCTTGAACATCAATACTTCCTTCCAATTTATTATACTCAAATCTAACTCTGTTAATGATGAAAGATCACTTATAGATGATAAGATGCTGTTGTTGAACAAGTTATAACCTAAATCAAGAACCTTCAACTTTGATAACTTCTCTTTTATGCCTACAAAAAAAAAAAAAAAATTAAAGCCTCATGGTATCATAATATATATATATATATATATATATATCAATTAAAATTGGAACTGATTATAATTCAGAGGAAATCAAATATAGGAACATGATGCACTTTCGTTCTCAACACATCCAGCTATATTATTCAAGCTTAAATTAAGTGACTCAAGCTGTTGAAATGGAATAAACAAAGAAACATTCATATATCACTCTCCTTAATCCTAATATCTAGTTAAGAAAGATATTAATAATCAAGGATCCAAAATTTTTTAACTATAATATTATGTTACGATCAAAAGATTCAAAATACAAATATTATCTTAAGCTTCGAGAATATCAATCCAGAAATTACCATTTCACTCTCTCTCTCTCTCTTTTGGGTTCATCCTATCTTAATGATCCTATTAATGACTATTAAAATATGAAATTTTTTTTTAATCTTTTTTGACTTAGAAATTTTCAGATAAATAATACTTTAGTTCTTATAGTTGAGAATCCAGATAAAGATAGTCACTGTATTTTAAAAAAAAAACGTGTGAAGAATGAAGCAAATAAACTTTTGGTGGAGATTTCCAAATGCCATAAATTAAGGCATGAATTAAGGAGTGATTTGTGGCATAAATAGTGTGCATTTTTTAGCTATAAATTCAGCCTTCCAGTGTGCTTAGAAAGCATCCCAAAGAGTGTGTGCATTGTATAAGAGTGTAGTGAGGTTTTTGTTTAAGATTTGTAAACTTATAAATCTATTCTTGATAGTAATAAATACCAATTCAGTTTTTCCTCAAAATACTCAAGAGTGATCAAGTTAATCACAAAAAAATGGCCACCAAATATAATTTATTTGTTTTTTTAATTTTAAATTTTTCTTAAATTTTAATTAATACCTTTAGGAATCATCAATCTCTCAATCGCATTGCCGCTCAAGTATAGCTCCTGTAAATTGGTTAAATTATCCAATTCTGCCAAAACATTAAACAAAGTGAATTAATTGAAAACTTGAAGAAAAAAACACACACATCGTTTGAAACATTCACAATCAATTAAAGTTGTTTTATTGAAGCCAATATCCAATTCTTTCAAACTGATCAAAATATTAAATTTTGTTCAAGTTTGTACATGATTGTTTTTTTTTTTAAAAAGAGGGCGATACCTCTTAAAATTTATTGAAAATAAAATCAATCACTTAAAGGGGAGGAAAACAATGGATACAAGATTGGAACCAATTAATAAAACAAAACCCAAGCACCTAAATAATAAAAATAATCTATAATTATCTAATCTGATAATGAAGTTCATTAGAAGCTCCTTTAAATCCAATATCAGGATTCAGGAGATATAATATAAGTCGACTAGTTAGAAAAGATAAAATATGCAAACTTGATAAGTTTTTTCACATTATATATTCAAGCAAAAATCATTTCAAAGAGACAAAATCACGTGAACTATTTAATTTATATAAAATCATATGACATGAAAGTATTTGAAGAAGAGATCAAACTTAATCACCTTGAACATCAATACTTCTTTCCAGTTTATTGTTTCTCAAATCTAATACTGTTAATGATGAAAGACCATTTAGAGATGATAAGATGTTGTTGTTGAACGAGTTAGATCTTAAATTAAGAACCTTCAATTTGCTCAACTCTGATAGTTTCTCTAGACCTGCAAAAAAAATCTCATGGTATCATAAAATATATATCAATATATATATATATATATAGGCCAAGTAGAATCTCAAGAGGAAATTAATAAAATATAGAAGTAGGATGCACCTTCATTCTCAACAAAACCAGCTATATTATATTTACATAAATTAAGGACCTCAAGTTGTTGAAATGGAGTAAACAAAGAAGCATTAAGATATCGGCCTTCATAATCCCAATCACCAGTTAGAAAAAGATCTAGTGCTATCACTCTGCCTGTGGTGGTGTTGCATTGAACCCAATCCCATTGACAACAATCTGCAGAATTCTCCGTAACCCGATAGTGATTGATTTGCAGGAGAGCGGATCTCTCATGCTCCAAACATCCCTCACTACTCCACCACAATAAGAAAACAAACATCATCACTATTTTGAATCACCCATTCTCTTAGTTAATCAAATCAATATCTGCAATAAACAAGTAGATGGGTTCCTCTATTTATATGCAACTTCATGTGGTTGGAAGATGAAGGGCATTTTATTTCTTTCCATCTTTTTCTTTTGGTAATTCCCCTTTAGTTTTCTATAGAGTTTGGATAATTATCTTATGAAAAATGATATTGTATACAGGGGACAAATATGATAAAATTCAATTACAAAATATGTTGTCAATGTATGGCTCATGATCTAATATTGAGATCCTGAGTTTGAATAAGAGACTACCGTAATATCCTATTCATAAATTTTTATTTTCCTTTATTAATAATCCACTAAACCTAACACACCCACTCATACCTAACTTAAACCCCACAATGTTATAATATTACCCTATAGCATATTCCATGTCTACAAATCATTACAACCAAACAAAATTATTCAACCCTACCATTCCACTAATTCTAACCACCAACTTCATTACTTGCTATGTCTACCGAGCAAGGAAGAGAAGAAAGAAACAACACTAGTAGTTGAATCTTGAAACTTAGAACAAGATCGATCACTGATTAAGACAAGTTCGTATTTCCCGTCATCGATTCTTCAGAACAAGCACTTCCTGTCATCGATATGCAGAAGTTGCTCTTTGGAGATTTCATGGATTCTGAGTTTTAGAAGCTTGATCAAGCTTGCAAAGGTTGGGGTTTCTTCCAGGGCACTCACGTTCTTATCATGGCCATGTAAGAAGATTTTGGAGTTGTGATTTAGAGAGAGGAGGGTGAGGTGTGTTGTAGACAATTCAAGAGGACCTTGAGAGTAATTCCAGAGAGTTTTGAAAACAATTTCATGGAGTTTTAGATAGAGAAATCGAGAGGGAGAGAGAGAATTATCCAGAAGAGAGAGAAAATACTTGGACAGAGAGAGAAAATGAGTTTTCGACATCATCCGATCTCCGTTTCCGGCAAGTGACCACATCTGGAGCATCCCCTCGTCGAGACGAATCCACTGCCATCGGACCGCCGCCGATCCACCATCGGACGCGCCGGCCACGCGCCGCCGCGCGTGTATGACACCTCCCGGACCAAATTTTTCCCCTCGTCGAGATACACGAGTTGGACACTTCATTTGCCCAAATCGGACTTTCGATTGTTGAGAAACGAGCGAAATAATGTTGTTATCGGTGTTTAACTGATCGTCGATAACTGTCGTGTTTCAGCCCCTACCACCACCTTCGTTGTGATCCTTGAGATGTTTGCTGACCATTGGCTCTTTCGTTGTGAGGTTTGGAGGTCGTTGGAGCTCGGTATGTGATGATTACCGTTTTGGGGGTATAAATGATAGAATTTGAAAGTTTTGGACTTAATTGTATATTTGGATAATTAAGAGGGTAAAACTGTAAATTTTGATTTTTGGGGTTAAATAGTAATATTTAAGAGTTTTAGGACTATTTGGACATATTAGAAAAGTTTAGGGACTAAAATGGAAATTTAGAAAGTTTAGGGGTAAAAACGTAATTTTGGATAATTGAGAGACTTGATCGTAATTTTATATTTTCATATTTTTAGCGAGGATATAGACTTATTCAGAGCTTTTGCACGGATAGAGGTAAGTACAATGCATGATGATTCTCTTAACATAATTGAGATATATTTACATATTTGTGGAGATGTGATATTGAGATATTGAAATCATGATAAATATGAATTCATGATTATTGAGATGAGATTGATGGATTGGATGCGAGATATGATTGTATTGGATTATGAGTGTTGTATGTTATGCTGCCGGGTTTCATATAATAGTGGTCGGATATGAGATATTTTTGCGGGTTAATATCTCCATATATTGCGGATGATTGAGATATTTTTGCGGGATAATATCTCTTCATATTATGCGGGATGATATGGTGGGAAACCTTGGGAGTTGTGATGAGGTACTCTCCCATTGGTTTCAATCCTCTGTTATACTGGACCCGAATGAGCAACCATGTTTGGTGAGGTCATGTTAAGTGTATGAGTGCATTACTTGCTGAGCTCTTTAAGCTCACTCCCCTTTTCCCCTAAACATTCCTAGTAGTTCGCGAGCACAGCAGTAGCAGTACCAGAATTTGGATCCACGTGCCACAATTAATTTTCCGGGTTGGTCCAGACATTTGAGTCGACATTTGCATTATTAAGACTTGTGTTGTAAACCACAAAATTTATGTGTAATCCATGTATTTGTAATTTATGATGTAAATTTTGTGCACATTTGTTTGGTTGGTTTGACATATAGAATGCTCGAACTAAAGAAGTTTGCGAACCTCTTTCTAGGGTTAGGCCCACTCTAGGGAGGGGGTCGTGACAAGTACGTTTCTTGTAAGAACTTGAGACAGCTAAGAGTTTTATCTACTCCGTTTAAGTCCGAAAATGAATGATTTGACGGCATAGTTTCAACGATTAAAAAAAAATACCTAATTAGTATTTGTATTTTTTAAAATACCCTAAATACTCTCCTGTTGTTTTTCATAACTGTTGGTTTTAAATTTTAAAAATAATATAATATAAAATTATAACAAGTTAGAAACTTAAGCGTTTTAAAATTAATAATAATAATAAAAATAATAATAATAATAATAATAATAATATAATAATAATAATAAAAATAAGATGAATGTCATTTTATTTATTTAACTAGAATTGTATTACAGATTAAAGGTGTTTAGTCCTTTCATAAGTAGATTAAAATTACTTTAATAAGTAGATTGATTAACATATTTTTGGAATATTGTTGTGTGAATCAAAATTTTTTATTTCTAGAGAAACAAAAAAGATTAAAAAAAAAATCTAGCATTTAATACTAAAACGTGTTTCTAATTTTTTCTTCATCACTATTTTAGTAGAAAGAGTGAGAGGATAAGTTAAAGAGACTGAATTAAATATCAAAATGGAAAAAAATGTAGAAGTATAAATTAGAGGTCAAAATATGGCTAATAGCAAAAAGATTTGTGATAAACTTATAAATAAATCAAATCATAAGAACTTATTTATAATTTTGCCAAAAGTTATGATGGGTTGTAGCCCATATGTAGCTTCGCCACATGATCACAATCATATTCTTAAAAGTGGGTATTGGCATCAAAATTCTTGCGGATGACACGAGAAAATACGAATTTTTCTTGTGAAAAAACAAGGTCAATGAATCATGGAAAAATACGAAACAACTTGAAGGGAATTTTCTTGGTTAAATAATAATGATAATACTATTGTTAATATGTACACTTTTCACTTTGAATCCAAACATTGTTTTATCTCTCTTTATTTTTTGTGACTATATTTTCATTTTAGAAAACCTCTATCTTATCCCTTTTTTGAGTTAATGACACCAATAAGTGAATTTTTTAATAAATAATTTAGAATTCGAAAATTGAGCTAAAAACTTTTAACATTCCTTAAGAGTATTTATTGCTATATTTAATCAAATTAACTCTAAAATCATCTTAAAACTATTATTTTAATTTAAAAAAATAGGTTTATAATTTATAGCGGGAATGCATAGTAATAATATTATTTGTTCTTTCACATGTTAATTTTATTGAATGCTATCAGGTGATTGAAACTATATTATTTGAGTCTCGCACATCTTTCTTGGTTTGTGTTGAAGTGAAGCATGCATGCACGTATGAAACAGCTAGCATGCATTTCCACCGAAAGTTGGCAATAAGAGCTTGATGTGAAGCTTGGCCAAACTTGCTAACTTTCCGACAGCAAGTGCCAAACCGTGTGACACTGTTCACAGGGTTTGAGCACTATAAAAGGGAGCCCAAGATTTTGTATTCAGTATCCCAAATGTGTGAGTAAAGATAGAGAGTAGAGTGTTTGAGAGTTTTTTTGTAAAGTTTTAGGTTAAGTTTTGTAATTCTTTGTTTTGTGAAATAAAGAAGAGTTTTCTCTCAATTCACCTATATTAGTGTGTGTTTTATCACAACAAGTAGTATCAGGAGCTAAGGTTCCACGGTGGGATCCCTAAATTCGGTAACAGAGATTCGGTTCGGAAAGTCAGTTCCGACGAAAGTTGTCAAAAATCGATTTTGAGCATACCATCAGACTTTTCACGACGATACGAGCACGGTGGTATTTTTCGGCGATCAATCGGAGGTCCAGAACGTCTTCACGCGCGCCACGCGCCGGTCAGAGAGCTAGCCACGCGCCTGACGCGCTTGCACGCGTTGTCTAAGGTTGAAGATGCTGACGTCAGCGCCACGTCATCACTGAGTCAGCTGCCACGTCAGCCGATCCTGCACAGTCAGCAGCCCAGTCAGCAAGCCACGCCAGCCGCCATGTCATCTGCCACGTCATCGCCACGTCAGCTGCCACGTCATCAAGTGCCACGTCAGCATCGCCACGTCAGCATTACCTGGTAATTTTCAGATAGGTCCCTGAAATTTCTAGAAATTATATTTTAATCCCTAAACCTTTCCGTAATTGCACTTTGGCCCCTGAACTTTCGGAAATTGCACTTTAACCACTGTAATTTCTGAAATTTGTATTTTGGTCCCTGTGTCGGATTTTGACAAACGAAGTGTCATTTCCACCATTTTCGACCATTCCAGACGCAACGGTGAGGTCCATTTTTTGAAATTCTACTTATAGTTTTTATGATGGATGGGGGAGTCGGAAAAATTATTTTGTTGACTAGTACCAATTATTTCACATGGAGATGAATGATGAAAGACCTTATATATGTGAATGATTATAATGGGTCGGTATTTCTGGAGGAGAAACCAGAAGGAATGACCAATGAAAATTGGAAGAATCTTCACTAGAAAACATATAGTACTATTCGTCAGTGGATCGACGATAGTATTGTGAACCATGTCAGTGAAGATACAAATGCACGTGTCTTATGGAGAAAGCTGGAGGAGCTTTTCCGAGCAAAGACTGGCAACAACAAGGTGTACTACATCAAGAAGACGATTGGTTTGAAATACTAAGAGGGGACATTTGTGGCGGACCATATCAACGATTTCCTCGGTACCATGAAAGAACTGTTTGGATTGGGCATAGACTTTAATGATGAGATAAATGACTTAATACTTCTAAATACTTTACCAGAATCATGAGAAACGTTCAGATATACGGTAATAAATTCAGCCGCATATGGGAAAGTCACTATGGAGATGGCGAAAACTAGGATCTTCGAGGAAGAAAAGAGGACGAGAATGCAGGAGTCAGCATCAGCCTCAACCTCAAAAACTTTAGTGATAGAGAATAACACCAGAAGGGGGATGAGTAAAAGCCGAGGCCCAGGTAAATCAGACAAGAACCGGGGGAAATCAAGAACGAGGGAAATAGAATGTTTCCACTGTAAGAAGAAAGGCCATATGAAGAGGGATTGCTACAAATTGAAGAACGAGCAGTCAAGGAGAGATATTGACTCTAACCAAGAAAGAGTTGCTAGTACCACCGAGAAAACCTCAAAAGAATTCTGCATTATATATGAAGAATATGTTGTGAATCTTGCCAGCCACGAGACAAGCTGGGTGATAGATAATGGCGCCTCCATACACGCCACATCTCACATAGACTTCTTTTCATCTTACACACCAGGAGACTACGGTGCTGTAAGGATGGGGAATGACGGCCAGTCCAAAGCCGTCGGTATTGGAGACATCTGTCTTGAAACAGAAAACGGGACAAGGCTGGTATTGAAGGGAGTCAAGCACATCTCTGACATCCGGTTAAACCTGATCTCAACATGCAAGCTGGATGATAAGGTTTCTGCAGCACCTTTAGTGACGGCACTTGGAAACTCACTAAAGGATCAATGGTGGTGGCACGAGGTAAGAAAGATTCAACTCTGTATTTTATGCATGCTAAGTTTTCCAATAGTAGCATAAATACAGTCAACAGTAATGAGGCAGCCGAGCTATGGCATAAAAAGCTCGGTTACATGAGTCAAACGGGGATGGAGATACTACGCAGGCGGAATGTTCTTCCCGAATTGAAAAACTCACACTTACGGAAGTGTGAACACTGCATGGTTGGAAAGCAGAACAGAGTGTCCTTCCAAAGCTCCCCACCTCAGCGGAAACTGGAGGTACTTGACCTCATACATTCAGATGTATGCGGTCCGATGCAGACACGAACACTTGGTGGGTCACTTTACTTTGTGACATTCATAGATGATCATTCAAGGAGCATCTGGGCATACACATTGAAGATAAAATATCAAGTGCTGGGAGTGTTCAAAGAGTTTCATGCCCTGGTGGAGAGAGAAACCGGTAAGAAACTCAAATGCATCAGAATAGACAACGGTGGAGAATACAGAGGTTTGTTTGATCAGTACTGCAAGATGCAAAGAATTCGACATCAAACGACACCTCTGAAGACACCTCAGCTGAATGGCCTAGCTAAGAGGATGAACAGAACCTTGTGCGAAAGGGTCAGAAGCTTGCTGTCACAAGCCAAGCTGCCGAAGACATTTTAGGGGGAGGCACTCAACACAACAGTACATGTTTTGAACATGTCCCCAGCGCTTGCACTGAAAGGTAATGCTCCTAACCAAGTCTGGACAGGTAAAGAAGTGTCATACGAACACTTGCATGTCTTTGGGTGCAAAGCATTTGTACACATCCCAAAGGACGAGAGATCCAAGCTTGATGCATAGACGCGACAGTGTGTCTTTATTGGCTATGGTCAGGATGATTTCGGCTACAAACTGTATGATCATGTGGAAAATAAGATTGTTAGAAGCCGATATTTTGTCTTCGTTGAAGACCTGACCATAGAAGATATCAAAAAGGAGATGAAGACAATGCCCCAACAATACAGAGATGTAAATCCAGAACCTCATACACCGGTGCCAATACAAGATGAGGTTCCCAGACATGAGGGTACAGGTGATGAAGCTCCCAGAGATGATAATCATGATCAACCATCAATACCAGAAGCTACACCAACAATTCCACAGAGAAGGTCCGATAGAGAGAGGCGACCTTCAACCAGATACTATGCTTATGAGTATGTGCTGCTTACTGACGGGGGAGAACCCGAGAGCTACCAGGAGGCTGTGAAAATAGATGACAGAGAAAAGTGGGAGAAAGTCATGCAAGATGAGATGAAATATTTGCATGACAATCATACTTTTGAGTTGGTGAATTTGTCAAGAGGAAAAATGGCTTTGAAGAACAAATGGGTGTACAGGGTGAAGCAACAGAAGCACACTTCACAACCCCGGTACAAAGCCAGACTAGTCGTCAAGGGATTCAATCAGAGGAAAGGCATTGACTTCGATGAAATCTTCTCTCTAATTGTGAAGATGTCATCCATCAGAGTGGTACTCAGCTTAGCAGCAAGCCTTGATTTGGAGTTTGAGCAGATGGATGTCAAGACCGCATTTCTTCACGGAGATTTGGAAGAAGAAATTTACATGGAGCAACCAGAAGGCTTCAGAGTCAGACGGAAAGTGGACTATGTGTGCAGACTCAGGAAAAGCCTCTACGAGTTGAAACAGGCACCGAGACAATGGTACGTGAAGTTTGAGTCAGTTATGAGGGAGCAGAGATACAATAAGACCACTTCATACCATTGTGTTTTCGTTCAGAAATTTTATGACGATGATTTTATCATCTTACTGCTATATGTAGATGATATGTTGATAGTTGGCCGGAATCAATCGAGGATTGATAATTTGAAGCAGTAACTGAGTAAGTCTTTTTAGATGAAAGACTTGGGGCCAGCTAAATAGATTCTTAGCATCAGGATCGGTCGTGATAGAAAATCCAGGAAGTTATACTTGTCATATGAGGAGTACATCGAGAAGGTACTTTAGAGATTCCAGATGGACAAGGCTAAAGCGGTTAGCACTCCTCTTGCTACCCACTTTATATTGAGTACACAACAGAGTCTCTCTACTGAGACAGAGAGAGAGGAAATGAAATAGATTCCATACACCTCAGCAGTGGGAAGTCTTATGTATGTCATGGTGTGCACAAGGCCAGACTTAGCACACACAGTTGGATTGGTCAGTCGGTTTATATCAAACCCAGGAAAAGAACATTAGAATGCTATCAAATGGATAATGCGGTATCTACAAGGCACATCCAAGATGAGATTATGTTTTGGAAGAGACAAACCTGTGTTGATAGGCTACACCGATTCAGATATGGTAAGATATGTGGATACCCGAAAGTCTACTTCGGGATATCTGATTACTCTCTCAGGAGGAGCTGTAACATGGCAGTCTAGGTTGCAGAGATGTGTTGTACTTTCTACAACAGAGGCAGAATTCATTGTAATGACAGAAGCTTGCAAGGAATTGCTGTGGATGAAGACATTCGTCCAGGAATTGGGTTTCAAGCAGGAGAAGTACACTTTGTACTGTGATAGCTAGAGTGCTATCTACCTTGGTAAAAACTCCATATTTCACTCGAGGTCAAAACATATCGATGTGAGGTATCACTGAATACGGGACATCCTGAGCTCAAAGCTGTTAGAACTTAGGAAAATTCACACCGATGACAACGGTGCCGATATGTTCACGAAGGTTTTACCGAATGAGAAGCTTGAAATCTGTCATTCCATAGCCGGGATGACAAAACTCTCCACATAGTCAAAGTGGGGAGATTCAGAGAACTATGATTGGCTTGATCCCAACTCATGGTACGTAGGCAGTCATACAGATGCAGCCAAGAGAGGATCCTTTTGAGGATCCGGTTTGGATGATCGATGGTCGGCTCAGATTTTGGAGAAATCTTCACCGAGGTGGAGATTTGTTGAAGTGAAGCATGCATGCACGTATGAAACAACTAGCATGCATTTCCACCGAAAGTTGGCAACAGGAGCTTGATGTGAAGCTTGGCCAAACTTGCCAACTTTCTGCCAGCAAGTGCCAAACCGTGTGACACTGTTACACGGTTTGAGCACTATAAAAGGGAGCTCAAGATCATGTATTCAGTATCCCAAATGTGTGAGTAAACATAGAGAGTAAATTGTTTGAGAGTTTTTTTAAAGCTTTAGATTAAGCTTTGTAATTCTTTGTTTTGTGAAATAAAGAAGAGTTTTCTCTCAATTCACCTTTATTAGTGTGTGTTTTATCACAACAGTTTGGTAGTGTATGGTTCATGGTTTGACATTTAGGTCATGTGTTCAAATCCAGAGAGAGTTTCTTATAAGAGTCTGAAACAGTCGGGGATTTTACCTACTCCACTTAAACTCAAAAATGGTGGATTGGCGGTGGGATTTTCGCAAATATATATATATAAATAAATGATTGACCACTTTTTTTCCTACACGTTGTGGAATTTTAAGGGATTGAAGACAACCTTGGATTGATATATCCAAGTCTTTTTAAGGGAAAAATCCACTTCAATTATTGACGTTGTTATTCAAATAACAAAATTTTCTATTTCTTTAAAGTCGATAGTGGGGAAATTAATTTGGTCGGTTTCTTGATGATGATCATTTGAGCGATTTTAAGGGTGATTTGAGATATCATGTGTCTCTCTGTGAGTTGTAAAATTAATAATTATTTATTTATTTTATTGAAGGCTCAATGAGCTTTAAATATATAGCACAACATTAGTTATAATTGAATACTTAAAAAAAAAAACCTCACACTAATTATATTTTCTAGGCTCTTTTACTCGAAACTTATATTATAAGCTCTCATACTCGGAGCTTATATTATAAGCTCTCTTTGTTGGAGCTTCTTGTTGGGATGATTTAAGCTCTCAAATGAGCTCCCAATTTATAAGATAATACATGACTCAAAAATTAACAAACCAATAAAATCACTTAAAGATAATTTGGAGTTTACTCAAAATTCAACAAAATTGATGCATGTCACATACATGCTTTGCAGCTGGATTCAACACATATGAATTGTTTGGTCGAGTAGTTGGACCCATAATTTACTCTCATAAGGTCTCGAATTTGATTCTCGCACATCTTAATTTCTTGAGTGACCACTTTCACATTAATATGTATAATTTTCCACATAGTCAACTTCAACATATAAATGAATATGATTAGCCATTTTTTTCCTACACGTTGTGGAAGTTTTTGGGATTGAAGACTACTTTGGATTGATAAATCTAAGTCTTTTTAACGGAAAAAAAATTCCACTTCAATTATTGACTTTTTTTTTCAAATAACAAAATTCTCTATTTCTTTAAAGTCGTGGGGAAATTAATTTGGTCGATTTTTTGATGGTGATACTTTATTTTAAGGGTGATTTGAGATATCATGTATCTCTGTTAATTATAAAATTAATATTTCTCTATTTATTTTATTGAAGGTTCAATGAGCTTTAAATATATAGCCCAACATGAGTTACAACTGAATACTTAAGAAATAATATCTTATTTTTTTGGGTAATTATTTATTAATTTTCTACTTGAAAATTGGTTTAAGTTTAATCAAACCCTTTAACTTTAAATTTATTCACTTTTATACGCTCGAAGCTAGTAAATTATATCAAAACCCACCTGGACGTTGACATAGTTAATTTATCATGGGATAATTTAGTAAATTTACAAGTTCATAAAACATATCGTTTTGATCATTCAAGATGGAGACAAAAAGTAGTTGTGGTTCTGCAGTTAATTAATTCCTTCTGTCTAACAGAATGAATATAATTTGCCTTCCATCTTCCAAATACCTATACAACAATTCTAAAAACGAAGTGTTCTATGAACTTATAAATTTACTAAATTGTCCAATGACAAATTAACTATGTTAACGTTTAAGAGGGTTTTGATACAATTTACTAACTTTGGGTGTAAAAGTGAACAAATTAAATGTTAAAGAGTTTGATTGAACTTAAGCCAATTTTCGGGTGAGAGATTGATAATTTCCCTATTTTTATAATCTCTAATCTAAAGAAAATATGATTGATGAATAAATAAAATATAACTTAAAATGGCATTTTCTTGATTTTATTAAGAAGTGTTTAACGTGGTAGATATATGATAACATCTTTAGCTAATAAAGATGACTGATGATGACTCATGGAAAAATAAAATATAAATTAAAATGATTTTTTCTTCCTTTCTTTGTTGAGAAATGTTTAACAGGGCAGATATATGACAATATTTTTAGCTAATAGAAATGATTGATAATGACACATGGAAATACATATGCAACTTAAAATATTTTTTCTTTCTTTCTCTATTGAGAAGTGTTTAAAGGGATATGTGACAATATTTTTAATTAGCTAATAAAGATGAATGATGATGACTAAAGGAAAAATAAGACATAACTTAAATGAATTTTTCTTTCTCTTTCTTTATTGGTAAGTGTTTAATGGGGTAGATATATGACAACATATTTAGCTAATAAAGATAATTGATAATGACACATGGAAAAAATAAGATATAACTTAAAATAATTTCTTCTTTCTTTCTTTATTGAGAAGTGTTTAACAAGGTAGATATATTATAACACCCCAATTTATTTTTACCCATTTTTTTAAAATTTTTTAAATTAGGTGTATTGGAAATTTAGGGGCTAAATTGTTAAGTTATTAAAAGTTGGAATTAAATTTATCAAAGGGATAAGTTGTTGGAGGAAAATGATAATTGCCATGTAAGTATATAAAGTTTGCAAACCCTTTTCACTTTCCAGAAGCCACTTTTCGTGAGAAGAGAGAGAGAGAGAGAGAGAGAAAGGAAGAAAAGAGAGGAAGTTGCCATGATCCGTCTGATCCCGGAGTCAATCTCGACCAGATCTTTTAGGGAAAGTGTAGAGCTCGACGAGAGGATTATTTTGGTGGTGGTTTCATCTCAGGAAACTCCATATTTTCGTAGAAATCCCGCTAAGGAACTTTTAATCATTTTTCTTGATTTCCCGTTGATCCGGAACTCCGATTGATAAACTGTCAGCAGCATTGGAACCGGGAGAGGGAGACGAACGCTCGGCCGTCAGAAAATTTGGATTCCGACTGGCGCGTGGCGCTCACGTGCGCCTTGCGTAGTGACACGTGAGGCCCATGCGCGGCCTGGGCGAGCGGCACGTGGCCCACACGTGCCGGACAGTTTGTTGCCGCTGACTTTCTGAGTCTTCCTCCGTGATTTTCCTACCATTTCGAGTAGTAACGGACCTCCGAATCTTAATTTTCGTATAATTTATCATTATGTTCGGTTTACGCATGTTATGTGTTTCGAAATGTAAATAATTTTAAAGTATGATTAGTTTATATGCTTAGACCATATAAATGATTGTCTTATAGTTGGAAGTGAATGACATATTTTATCAGAGAATTTGATCGAGTAAGATTGTGTGCGGGAAATTATTGTGAGCCCGAGATTTGGGGTTAGTGGTGTTGAACTAAATTATGGATGTGTATGTTGGGAATAGAATTTGAATGGAAGTTGATGATTATGGATTGTATAATAGAAGCCTGTATTATAGACGGAACTTTACCGAAATTTTGTTAGGATTTCGAGAGCGACTGAGTCAGGTTTCTTACATATTCTTTCATCTATTCTAGTTATGTAACACCCCGGTAACCTGACGGCTACTAAGTTAGGAATGTCATAATACTTGATATATGATCATATAAAAATGTATATTAGGCTCATGAAATTACTTTAGGCACATACGACAAATTCCCCGAAGAAATGATATGGAATTCATTATAAAGTTCGGATAACCATTAGTATTCAAGTTGTAACTTTTTCATACGATCTCCGATTTTTATGAATTTTATATCGTCGGAAAGCTAAGACCGAGATCTACAACTTTAGAATTGGATATTTCTCTGTATTAGAACTAGAATTAAGTCAATAATGCAACTCAAAATTTGGATGAACAATACATATGGGCTAAACTGGAGAATTCTTAAAGTTTCAAATATTTCTTATTATTTCACCTTTTGCAAATAGCCCATAGTATATAAAGGAGACATAACTCTTTCATCCCTCATTTTTTAGAGGAGAAAATGTGAGAGAGGGAGATGATGCAGAATTTCTTCATCATTTTTCCACCAAATTTGAGTTAATTCAAGGGTTTAATCACACATGCAAGCTTATAAGAAAGAAGAGGAAACTTAGAGGATTATGCTAGTGAAGAAAGAAATGAATTCAAGGTAAGAAAATATTTTACCCAAACTTGAAATGATGATGTTTTAGTGATTTGATAATTGATTGGTGTTATTGACTTGAGATTGTTGATGTTTAGCTAATTGTTGTGTTGAGTAGTTATTAATTTAAGAAACCCCCAAATTAAGAAAACCCTAGATATTGGAATACAATGGAACCTATGGAATTAGATATTTTGATTTGATGATATTGGAGTGAATGAATTGTATTTGGATTGATGATAACATGTCTTTTTATTATAAGTTGCTGGAAAGATGATTGGAAGTTGAATTCTTGTGTTTTAATGTTGAAGTGTTGAGAAATACTTGTGTGATGATGGTAATGTTGGTTGATGTTGTGTTGTGTTATAGAAATGGTGAAGTTTTTGCACTTGACACACCAAGTGTTTGATGAAAGTACAAGCTCATATTAAATTATGAAATTGGTATGTTGGGCAGTAAGTTTAATGAAGTCATATTCTAAAGAGGTTATAATAATTTGGTTGTATCTGGCGTTTTTGATACCCAAATAATGAAGCATAAATTTTTGGATAAACTAGACACATAAGAGAGTAACATATCCAAAATTTAGAATTTTTGGACTTAAGATGAGACCGTAATGAATTTTGAAGTCGGGCAATCTGCCGCCCCTGTGCCCAGTTTTTCTGGTTGCACACCCTTGAACTTCAGACTATAACTTAAGTTTTTGGTATCGGAATTGAGAACCATTAAAACCTACATAAACTAGATACATTATGGATCAATACAATAAAATATCAGCTTCAGATTCATCTCCAATTAACCACAGTGAATTTTTAAAGTTAGATATCAAACAGTGAATTTTCTAGCGATTGGTAAAATAAAGTTTCTCTGCTACCTAATTAGTCTAAGCCTGTAAAATTCATAGATTCCATAGATATATCTAACACTCCAGTATATTAAGTGTCCATGCATTTTATATATTCTTTCATGTGATGAAAATATTCTGAGTTATAAAGAACGAAATCTAATATTGTTTTGACTTTAGATCGACTCAAGAACACTCGAAGGTCACCCATGCTGTGTACCATCCCTGATTTATCATGGCCCTGTGAGTGGATACTTTTCTCTTATCTGAGAGTATTTATTTTAAAGTTTTTAATTGTGATTTATGATATGATTTTGCAGATCACTGATTCATTGGTTTTACTTAAAATGATGATTTCATATGAATATGATGTATGATTTAAGCTTTTGATAAAGCTTGATTTCAGATAAATGCTTTGATGATGAAAATATTTTCAAAGATATGGATTTATGATTTTGGAGGCATGGGGGAAAAATCCACCTCAGATGTAATTTGATACAGATATGAAATTGACGGATATTGAATTGACGGATATGGAATTGACGGACATGATATTGATGGTATCGGTATTGATACCAGGTATAGACGTGTACACACGGGATACAGGACTAGAGATGACATATGCCTCTAGATCCTGGGTATTGGGCTAGAGGGACTGTGAGTACAACGCCTCTAGACCCGGATTTCAGAGACAGGTTGATGGCACTGATAGCACCATTGTTTACTGGTTTAGTGACTTAGGGGACTATGCGTACAACGCCCCATGACCACAGAATTATTGTACATGATGACCGATGATATTTTTACAGATGATTTCACATATGATTTATGAATTATTTTCATAAAGGTTTTGAAAAGAAAATCCTGACTTATATCTTATGGATTCAGAGACAAACTTTTGAGACATGATTAAAGAGAATTGTTTATTAAAGAAGTTCTCAAGAGAACTCATGTTTTAAAGGAATCCCATTAAATGTTTCAGAGCAGATATTTCTTAATATGATTTTGGTTTTATAACCATGGAATTTTATAAAGTATTTCAATTATGTTTTGAACTATTCACTCACTAGGTCGTTCAAACGACCTAACCCCCACTCCCAATGTTTTTATTTTACAGGATCTCCCAGAGGACAAGCTCGAGAGGACGGATACTGTTGGCAGTCACCTGGGTGTTGAGTCCACCAGATTGAGTCTAGAAGTCAACATAGTCAAAGTCAAGTAAATATTGCATGACATATATTGTATAGTTTCAGTCATTGAGTGTTAGAATAACATCAGATTTGTAATGTAAAGTACATTTAAGTTCATTGTATGGAAACCTGAGATGTATTTCTATAAGTATTGAGTTAAGCATTGAACTATTTGCATAAACTTTATTTGAAATGAGTATGACAGCTTGATCAGTCAGATTGATATGAGGCTTAGGGGATAATACGGCCTATTCCCTGTCGGTAACATCTCCCGAATTGGGGATGTTACAAGTTAGGATTATGTTTCTTATCATAAATTCTTTTATCTCTTTAGGTGATCGTGATACCGTAAGCGGAGACGGTCCTGCTGCATAGTTCTTTTCTTTATAGCCAACTCACCAGGTGCGTGGATAAGCTTGTAACATTGATATTTTCCAAGTATATAGTATGAATGTTTCTTAAATGAATTTTTAAGGTAATACATTAAATGATTTTATTTTTTAGGAAGTATATATTTTGCTATAAAGTATGGATCGAGTAATGATTATGTTGAAATCATGAGTTTTTGTGTATATGAGAAAGTTGCATGATTTGAGATATATGAGCATGTGTTTGAGAAAATGATTTTTATGCTAGGATGTACTCTGTGTACTTATACGTGCTAGATTATTTGACATGAGACGAGGTTTCATGTTGCCAGTTTTGCTCCGAATGCCAGTTATTGTCGTGGGGATGCCACATGTTACCAGCTTTGCCGTATTGTCACGAGAGTGTGCATATAGATGAATGAACAACTTTATTTTTACAAAGTATTATTGTGCAGAATGAGATTTATGATTTCAAGTAAAAGTTATATATAATATATATCGGTTCACAGCTTTATGTATTTATTTATATTATGAAAGACTTATTTGATCCATCTTGTTACTTATTTATCCACGGCACTAAGCTGTGATCCATTATACTAAGCATGAGCCTACCCCTTCTTTAATTTTACAGGTTTAGCAAATTGGTAGATCATTCATTTTTCATCTGCTTTTCATCATCATTTCCTGCCAGTAGAGAAAGGTTGTGCCAACAATAGAGTGTCTTTGTTATGTTTTGAGATTATAGTTCTATATATGTCATTCTTGAGAGAATTCGTTATTTGGTTATAGGCACTGACCCTTTTTTTTGATACTGAGAATATTTACTTTATTCATGGATATTCTTTTGACTTGGATCATGGAGATCCTATTTTTATGATGATATTTTCAGTTTAGATTTTTCCTTTGTATTTGGAGGATTAGTCCATATTACAGGGGAAACTCTGTCCGTTTCAAGTCTATGTCCCACCCCCACCCTACCTAAGGGGACGAGTGTGACATATATGACAATATTTTTAGCTAATAAAGATGATTGATGATGACTCATGAAACATAAAATATAATTTAAAATGATTCTTTCTTTCTTTCTTTATTAAGAAGTGTTTAACGGGCAGATATATGACAATTTTTAGCTAATAAAGATGATTGATAATGACTCGTGGGAAAATAAGATATTACTTAAAATGATTTTTTTATTGAGAATTGTTTAACAGAGCAGATATATGATAATATTTTTAGCTAATAAAGATGATGGATGATGACTCATGGAAAAATAAGATATAACTTAAAATGACTTTTTCCTTCTTTATTGAGAAGTGTTTAACAAGGGTGGATAAATGATAAAAAAATTTAGCTAATAAAAGTGATTGATAATGATTTGTGGAAAAATAAATGTTAGTTGTATAGTTGGTAGTTGTGTTGTTGTGTATTTAATATGATAGTTGTGTAGTTATGTATTTAATATGGTTGTTGTGTATTTAATATGTTAGTTGTATAATGTATATATAAAAGCCTCTCATTTGTAAGTTCTAATTAAGCAAATATTGATACATATTTTCTTCATAAATTCTAACATAGTATCAAAGCCAGAGTTCCGATCCCTAGATATGTCATTATCCATGCTTCCAAACAGGTCTTATCTCTTTGTCTCTGTTTCCAAATAGGTCTTATCTCATTGTCATTATTTCCAAACATATCTTATCTCCTTGTCCTTATTTCCAAACAGGTTTGATTTCCTTGTCCCTATTTCCAAACAGGTCTTATCTGCTTGTCTCTGTCTTAAAACATGTCTTATCTTTTTGTCTCTGTCTCCAAACAGGTTTTATCTCTTTGTCCTTATCTCCAAATAAATGTATCTACTCTTTGTGATCAATTGGCTGATGTCTTCACCAAATCATTTCTTCTGGGACGTTACACTACACTCATTTCCAAACTCAATTTGGTTTCGTCTAAACTATCATGAGTTTGAGGGGGGCGATGTTAGTTTTGCAGTTGGTAGTTATGTAGTGTGTAATTGGTAGTTGTGTTGTTGTGTAGTTATGTATTGAATATGGTTGTTGTGTATTTAATATGGTAGTTGTGTAATTGTGTATTTAATATATTAGTTGTATAATGCTTATATAAAGACCTCTCATTTGTAAGTTCTAATTAAGTAAACGTTGATACATATTTTCTTTACAAATTCTCACGATAAGATATAACTTAAAATGTTTTTTTTTTCCTTTTGTTGAGAAATATTTAACAGACGTATATATAACAATCTTTTTAGCTAATTATTGATATTTTTTCTTGATAAAAAGAATAGTAATCATATGGTGTTTTCTTTACAAAAATGCAACTTCACTGGCATCAAAATATGAACTTGTTTTTTTCTTTTTGGAAGTTATAAAGCATCAAAATCTAAATATTTTTTTCCTTCTTGTAAGTTAATACAATTTCATATATGTATTTGTACTATTATTCTTGATGTAAAAGAAATTCCCCATTGATTCTTAGCGATTATTCTTAGCAAATTGAGGCATCTCCTTAATTTAGGGAAATGCATTAAATTGAGTCATGTATGAAGTTATGTTTTCTAAAGTTTGGGTTCAATGTGTTTGTTAATTAGTGGATTCTGAAATTGAATACAGTTTATGGGGTTTTGTGAAATAGCCTATAAGCACACAAGAAGCAATTCTATATACACATGAGGGAGAGATTGGGTAATGATTTAATATTGCGGAAATAAAATTCCGTACCAATTTTACACCACTAAGCTAGTAGTTTTACCAATTAAGCTTAATCAATCAATTTCTCAAACACAAGCTAAGCTAAATAATATGAAAAGACAATATTGATCTTGCGAAAAAAATAAAGAGATAGAGTTAGAGAAATTGACACCAGTGATTTATAGTGGTTTGACCAACAATGCCTACGTCCACTCCCCCACCATGCGCTTGAAGATTTCCACTAAGTTGAATTCATAATTTACATCGAATTTTCCATAGCTCACTCGCAACCAAGAGTTTTGTCCCCTAGGTTTACTCTTAAAACCTTTACAATGAGTTTTGTTCTCAGACTCACTCACAAACCTTTACAATCCATCTTTTTGAGTATACTCACTCACAAAGGAATTTCACAACCTCAAGTGTTTGATTATAAGATTTTACAATAGCACTTGGGTACTCATAAAAGATAAGAAGATTTAAGATGTGATTTGCTAACCCAATTATTTTAAGCTCACTACTAAAGATATGAAAGTGTAGTATGCGAGCTTGAGTTTGAGAATGTATAATAATGAAGGTTTTGTAAACTCTTTTTTTTGACTTAAAATTGTATGAAGGTGTAAGAGCTCTGCAAAAATGAATTTGGGGTTCAATATACAATGAAGGTGTAATTTGCACAAACTGTTCTGTCTGGACCAGTATGCCGGTCTACAGAGACCGGTATGCCGGTATGCTTACCGATATGTGAACTGGTATGGGCCATGCCAATTTCTGAGAGTATGTAAGACATGAAGGTTGACCAGTGTGGAAATCGTTATGCTATATACAAATTCCAATAACTATGCAAACCCTAGATGGACCGGTATGCAGTAGTCCAATTCTAGAGGCGATGCAAAGCTGCTTAGAACAAAGCAGAGACACCGGTATGCCAGTGTAGGAGATTAGTATGCGGGTCTCAATGCCAAAATGCAGGATTTGAAGAATAAAAGCATTTTGCACATGACATCAATACATATAAATGAATGTGCATATGTCCTACGAGCTTAGAGACTTAAATAAACAACTCACTTTACAAAGAGATTCCTAAGCTAAGATCATATAAGAATTTCTTCAATATGCGCTAGTCTTCACATTAATTTGCTCTCTCATCACATCTTTTTATAATATCCACAAACGTCCATCGAATCTTCTAGTGTTGCATCATCTTGTGAATTTGTTGCTAACATTTTGGACTCGAGTAAAGAAACTGTTTCAACTGTTGCAATTCTTAGGAGATGATTCAATCGTTTCAATGTTGAAAATTGAAGGGACATGGAGATGGATGTCACAAAACAGACCTTCTGTATTGACCGGTGCGTAATCACACGCGTATAACGCAAACGCACGTATCGTTCAAGTAGTATAAAAATATCTATCCCACGAGGACTTAATTCCTACTGTTGTTATTAATTATTGATACTGTTTATTTACAAGTATCTAATTGAGGGAGAAGATAATGATCGTTTAATTGGTTGGTTGATTGTGGATTTGCTAATTAAATAAATAAATAAAAACACAAAAGAAAATACTAAGGAAAATATAAAAGACACAAATATCTAGGGTGTGACTCGACACAATATTATTATAATGATGAATTGATTTTCTTATATATGTGTAATCATTCAGTTTGCTAACATGGAACACAAAGATATGCAAAATCCTCTTGTCGATGGTCAGATGCAACAACCAAATACCCAATTAATCATATGTCTATGTTAACCAAGTTACCTGAATTCATTAAGTTCAAGTTCCAATAGTGGCTACCCCCCCGCCGACAGGTATATGTCTATCATGTAAAGAAATCTATTAAAGGATTATATATCCTCAATGAAGATCGTGGGCTATAGAATCTAAGGCTAAAACCTAAAATCCCTTCGTCAAGTTCATTTTAAGTTTACCACATCAATCTTATTAATGGCCAGTTAAAAAGAAGCATTAAACTTAAGACTCAATAAACAAACTAAAGAATTACCCATAATATAATTAAATTAATTATTAAACATGTTAATATTGTGTTTCATCACTTCCCTAGAATAAAAATAAAATATTGGAGGTTAGGGATCCACATTTACTACTTCTAATTTAGAAATCTCCCTTATTATAATATGATATTTATCAGTGATATTACCAACCGACCATATAGGCGGTATCCTCATTAAGTCAGATTTCCAATTAAGTCCAACCATCCATAAATGCGGTATCATTATTTATCCATAAACCAGCCATATAGGCGGTAATCATCTGTCACCTAAAGACCGACCATATAGACGGTGTCACATTATGTCAAATAAATAAAACAAGTCATTAAGGCGGTAAACCTTTTAGTTTGAATTATAATTTTCATATTATAATTAATGAGATTAATCTAAATTAAAATAATAAAAGTATCACCCTTCCCCCAACAGAAATCTAACTACTAAACATAAAAGAAAAGAGAAGAAAAAGAAACTACTACTATTACTGAAAATAAAAATGCATAAATTAAATTACTAAAATAAACACACAAGATGCAATCCTTAAATTCCTTACAAAAACCTAAGTAAAGCATGAGAATTACAAATGAAATGGCTTGGTATTTATAGGAAAATCTAAAGGCTTCCACCAATTTCTCCACCGATTGCTCCACCAATTGCTCCACCAAGATGGCACCAAAAATGGCATGGCACCAAACTGGCACCAAATCCTCCACCAAACATGCAAGCATGTTTGGTGGAAGTTTGACAATTTTTATTTTTATATTATTATTATTTTTTATATTTTGAAAATGACTATAGTAATTACATAAAATACACTGGATTGTTCATCAATTTCGGTCATGGAAACTTTAGAATTCGAAATTATTTTGACTTTCAAAGTTGTAGATCTTTGAGTCCTCTTTAATCTGAAACTTGAATCACTCAATCTGATATTGGAGTAAAAAGTTATGCTCAAAATACGAAAATTGCGCAAAATTGAAATTTCTGAAACATATTCGTTAGAAACGCGCCTTTCAAGTTTCCAATCTCCAAAATAAAAATTTCAAGTCCATTTTTTAACCCTTATTTGACCCATATTTCATCCTAAATGATTCCATGAAGTCCCATTTTTTTTTATCTGTAAAATACACTAAAAAATATCAAAAAGTTCATCAAACCCGAGAAACTATACAAAATATTAAGTTAATGAGTGGGAAATTGTGATATAATTACCACTCATCACACCCCCAAACCTAATATTTTTCTAGTCCTCGAGCAAAACAATATAATAAATATTAAAATTACTAAATCACTTTCGTAGGGATCACGATTGTATTTAGCGTATGCAACAAGCCTTTAAACCCCTAGGTGTCCCTAGTGGACGAGTTGTAGTCTCATGAGGGCTTACAGCAATGATACCCACAAACGTTTGATAAATGTAAAAAGATAGTAAAACTAATGCACACAAAAGCAAAAAGACAAGAGAATAAAGAAGTTAGTGATTAAACATGTGAAATTTCTACTCCAAGTTAGTAGTTGCTTTCATTCTTTCTAAATTACCGAATATGTAAATTCTCTGATTATTTTTACCATTCTTCATATACACAACCAACAAAATATTAATCAACTCATTTTGCCCACAATAGTCACAAGTGCAGTTGAGAAGAGAGTAATATTTTTGTCCTAAAATTTTATCAGAATTCACACCTTTTGTAGCAATGTAATAATTTTTTTTTTTTATTTTCTACTTTTTTTTTTTTAATTTTTTTTATTTATATACAATATCTTCCGTCTATGTAGCGAGCTTTGGGCCAGTGACTCCCAAACCAGTTGGCTTTAGGGCACTAGGTGTTAAGAAACCCTACAGACTTAATTACTCAGACTTCAGATATATATATATATATATATTGGTAATATCTTTGATCCATGTAACGAGCTTTGGGCCAGTGACTCCCAAACCAGTTGGCTTTAGGGCACTAGGTGTTAAGACACCCTTACAGACTTAATAACTCGGATCTCAGACGTTTTTTTTTTATACACTTTTTTTTCTTTTTTTTTACTCCATTTCCATTTATAGATGCTTCCTCCAATTAAACTAGAGCACTGAATATTACAAACTTTTCAATTACAGCTCATGTCCGTATGTTACCATGCATGTTGATAATACCTGTCAACTGAGCATATGAAGATCCATTTTAGTCAGTTTTATAGAGAATTCACAAATTAAATATTCAAAATGAAATAAACAAAAATTACTTGTTTCGAAAATGGTTTGAGATACGTATCAAGAGTATAAACCTCCTTACACACAACTATCTCTCACACCAATTTCACCTGATTAATCAAGTTAAAAACAAAACAAATATATATATATATTATTTTCGTAAAATTTGTCAAATTTTTTTTTTTGAAAAATTTTGGACTGAAAATCTAATAAAAATAACACAAAATAAACAATATACTAATCAAATATTCCCTCCTCTAAACCTAAATGAGACATTGTCCCCAATGTCTTAAACAGTAGAAGAAGAGTTTAGAAGATCATACCTGGTTAACTGAAATTCTACAAAAAAAATTACCGATTAAGATCTATGTCCAATTTACGCTTCTTACCACGATCGCTATCTGACCAGTTCAACTTGGAAAGAATGTGGTCGATTTTTGGTTCAAAGGCTAGGATTTGGTCGATTAATTCTTCAGCCTTTGTTGCAGTCAGGAAAATATCTTGTATTGATTTTGTGACGAACTCATGTCTTTTGGCTTCTGCAAGAAATACAAACAGAAAATCGAAAAAATGATCAATGTTGAGTAATCCAATGGGCTTCCGATGAATGTTCAAGTGCGCCCATGATGCCACTGTGAATATTTCTTCAAACGTTCCGAGCCCATATGGTAAAGCAATAAACGCATCAGCAATATTGACCATTTCAAGGAGTTGTTCAGACATCTTTGAGATAATACGTTCATCTTCATTTGTTTTTCCAATTATGTGTTCGTCCACCAAAGTTTTTGGAATAATTCCCAAAACATGACCGCCACCCTCCTGAACGGCTTTTGAAATGCTTCATATCAATCCAAGATTGCCACTGTTATATACTAGGTGCATATTTCGTTCTGTTATGACTCCCTCAATTCCTTTGCAGCCTCAATGAACTCTGGTTTATTACCAGAGTTGGATCCACAGAAAACACAAATTCGCTTGACTCGCTGCTGTGAAGTTGCTTCCATTTTCTCTCTCTTATTTGGATGTATATCTGGATGTGTCGAAGAGAGAAATGCAGAGCTGAATTTATAGAACCTGAAAATGGGTGAGTAATAGTAGCACTAGTACCTGCCAAATGACAATTATTAGATGAACGTTAATAAATAGTGAAAAGAAAAAAGTTTAGATCTTGTCGGCGAAAACTAAGGATAATTACAGCAGAAAAGCAAATCAAAGCAATAATTAAGACAACGAAATTATGTACGCAATACGCCACCCACTTAGTATAAATTCATCATGATGCGTCTCAAAAATTCATTCTTTACTCAGCCATCACAAATGAATTAGCTATCTTCTTTGTGATTGCCAAACACCATTCCTTCTGTCTTAAAATGCTCTGTTTGTACTTTTCCCTACAAAAATATCACACAATATTAAAAACTCCACAACATGTATACACAAAATATGGAAACAGAATTTACAATAAATTGCATTGGTTGCCTCTCTGCTAGCGCTGAATTTTTCGTCTTCAGCTAGACGTGACTGAATCCATCTGTCAATGAGGTTTCAGAGTGGTTTAGATGTCCTATTAAAAACAATCCCATGAGCGTTGCTTTTGAAGGGTCTTTTCCAACGGTAAAGTGGCAAAAATAATTTTGTCTCATTCAGTGCTCGTGTCATCTTTTTTATTTTTGTTGCTCCAATGGTTCCTGAAAAGAAAGACAGAAAATCAGAAGGTCTTATATGGTGCTTGACTTTGAATGGAAGTTCCATTATGTCAAGCTTCTGAGCGATATGTGTAATTTGTACTCCCCAAAACAGTGATGTTTCTCTTGAATGCTCAAGTTCTTTAAATTGCTCCCTCATTTGCTCTGCTTCCTGCTCCATCTTTTCTTCACATAGGAATTTCGCATTTAATTTTTCATCTGTCATTTGTGAAATGCATGCTCCATAAGTGTCAACCTGAGGATGTAAAGATGTATCTGATTTTAAGTCTTCATCCTCTGGAGTTGATGTGACTGGCTCAGGTAGCTCTTCTTCAAACATTAGTGTAAAGCAGGTTCTAGGATCTTTATTTTGAGGATATAGAATTTCATCCTTAATTTTTGTTGGCAAAAACAGCTCTGCTTCTTCATCATCGTCAGAGTCCGAATAATAAAAATCAAATAGAGACTTTGCTGATTTGGGCTCTTGAACTAATACCTCTGGTTATTGATACTGCTCAGCCTCTTCCTATGTTAAGGTGTCATTGTGAAATTCGGGTACTCGAAGGCTTCGTCAGTTTCATCTGAAAATGCTCCTTGAGGTATGTAGCTCTGATTTTCTGTTAATTGTCTGGCTTGATCTGTTATTCTTTGTAAGGTTGCTATTGATCTTCTATTTGACTCTGAAATATTTCAGCCATTGCATCCAACTTTTCGTCTTGTTTCTTAAACCAATATTTTAGCATGTCGATCACTTGATCTTCCTCTTATGGTTCTGGTTCTTGATGAAGATTGTAGGTGGATGATGGATAAGATGGAGAATAAGGTTCAGTGAAATATGCTGGTTCTCTTCGTACCTTGATTGATTCTGATAATTCTGCTACTCTGAAAGATATATGCATTGACCGCTCAGGTGGTTACCATCGTATATCATACATCTCCCCATTACGTTCTGAAATGATTGGGCAAATGTTGTACTGATTGGTTCTGACATCCAGTGATAATTTGGCTGGACAACAGGCCTCAGAAAATCGGACAGTTGCTCCCTGATCTGGGGTGTATCTTCTTCTAGTAAAGCTCGTAATCTTGCAATCTCCCAGCGAAGATCCATGTCAACTACTTGAAAAAAAAGAATGAAATAAAAATTACAGATGAAAATAAATAAAATTAGATACAAGTAAATTAGATAGCTTCAAAATTAATAACTCAAGAAAATAAGTCTCCGGCAACGGCGCCAAAAACTTGACCGGTGCGTAATCACACGCGTATAATGCAAGCGCACGTATCGTTCAAGTAGTATAAAAATATCGATCCCACAAGGACTTAATTCCTACTGTTGTTATTAATTATTGATACTATTTATTTACAAGTATCTAATTAAGGAGAAGATAATAATCGTTTAATTGGTTGGTTAATTGTGGATTTGCTAATTAAATAAATAAATAAAAACACAAAAGAAAATACTAAGGAAAATAAATAAAAGACACAAATATATAGGGTTGTGACTCGACACAATATTATTCTAATGATGAATTGATTTTCTTATATATGTGTAATCATTCAGTTTGCTAACCTGGAACACGAAGATATGCAAAAGCCTCTGTCGATGGTCAGATGCAAACACCCAAATAACCCAAATAATCATATGTCTATGTTAACCAAGTTACATGAATTCATTAAGTTCAAGTTCCAATGGTGGCTACCCCTGCCCGACAGGTATATGTCTATCCTGTAAGGAAATCTATTAAAGGGTTATCTATCCTCAAGGAAGATCGTGTGCTATTGAATCTAAGGCTGAAACATAAAATCCATTCGTCAAGTTCATTTTAAGTTTACCACATCAATCTTATTAATGGTCAGTTAACAAGAACCATTAAACTTAAGACTCAATAAATAAACTAAAGAATTACCCATAATATAATTAAATTAATTATTAAGCATGTTAATATTGTGTTTCATCACTTCCATAGAATAAAAATAAAATACTGGAGGTTAGGGGATCCACCTTTACTACTTCTAATTTAGAAATCTCCCTTATTATAATATGAAATTTATCAGTGATATTACCAACCGACCATATAGGCGGTATCCTCATTAAGTCATTAAGTCCAACCAGCCATAAAGGCGGTATCATTATCTGTCTATAAACCAGCCATATAGGCAGTAATCATCTGTCACCTAAAGACCGGCCATATAGACGATGTCACATTATGTCAAATAAATAAAACCAGCCATTAAGGCAGTAAACCTTTTAGTTTGAATTATAATTTTCATATTATAATTAAGGGAGATTAATCTAAATTAAAATAATAAAAGCATCACCCTTCCCCCAGCAGAAATCTAACTACTAAACATAAAAGAAAATAGAAGAAAAAGAAACTACTACTATTACAGAAAATAAAAATGCATAAATTAAATTACTAAAAATAAACACACAAGATGCAATCCTTAAATTCCTTACAAAAATCTAAGGAAAGCATGAGAATTACAAATGAAATGGCTTGGTATTTATAGGAAAATCTAAAGGCTTCCACCAATTTCTCAACCGATTGCTCCACCAATAGCTCACCAAACATGACATCAAACATGACACCAAACATGGCACCAAACATGATACCAAATTCTCATGTTTGGTGGAAATTTGACAATTTTTGTTTTTTATTTTATTATTATTTTTATATTTTGAAAAAGACTATAGTAATTACACAAAATACACTAGATTGTTCATCAATTTCGGTCATGGAAACTTCAGAATTCGAAATTATTTTGACTTTCAAAGTTGTAGATCTTCGAGTCCTCTTTAATCTGCAACTTGAATCACCTCAATCCGATATCGGGGTAAAAAGTTATGTCCAAAATACGAGAATTGCGCAAAATTAGAATTTCTGAAACCGTACTTCGTTAGAACGCCATTTCAAGTTTTCAATCTCCAAAATAAAAATGTCAAGTCCATTTTTTACCCTTATTTGACCCACATTTCGTCCTAAATGATTCAATTAAGTCCCAATTTTATTTTATCTGTAAAATACACTAAAACACATCAAAAAGTTCATCAAATGGGAGAAACTATACAAAATATTAAGTTAAATGAGTGGAAAATAGTGATATAATTACCACTCATCATGTATAACAGATATTGAGAAGGTGAATCAGAAATAGAAGCTGTTGTTCCAAAACATATCTTTGTTTCAAGCCTTTGTTTCAGTCCCAAGGCCAATTTCTTGGTTTCAACTTCATGGGATAATCAGGTTTGTCCAATAGGCTCTTTTATTTTATTTATACTTTCTGTAATGTTTTCATGTTTGTTAATTAACATTTTTGGTATTATTCTTCATCCTGATTGAATGCTTTAACAAGTAAGGTGTTGGGAAATTTCACGCAATGGGACTGATGTGGCATGTGTGCCCAGGCATCAATCTCGCACGACTAATCGTTAATCTAATTCAAGATTTTTGATACTTAGAAAACCATATTTCTACTGCTGAATTTGTAATTGCTGATAATTTAACCTCGACTACAAGAATTATGGATAAATGAAGAAGCCGAACGCTGCTATGTAAGTTTCAGTTTTTAAAATAAAATAATTAATATTATATATATTAATTTTTTTTCTCAAATTCTAATATTAACTTATTTTTTGAAACAGAACGAAATGATGGAACTCCAACATCAAACTCAGGAGACAGGGTCCGACCCGATACTAGATGAGCAGTTGTCGCAATTGGTTTTCAAGAATCAGATAGCTTACAACGTTGGCCTTGGCACTCGTAAGAAGCCGACGTCATCTGCACGCAGTACTGTTAATTCGGAAAATGCCTCTCTTCGAGATGAGTTAGCCACCACCCGAGACGAGCTACAACAGACTAAGGACGAGCTAAAATAGGTCAAGGTGGACCACGAGAAGAGGATGGAGGATCTCCAACAGCAAATGATGGTTTTTCGTCAGATGTTGGAGGCCTCAATCAGTCAGGGTGCATCGGGCTCGAGCGTCCCCCCATCACAGCAGCAATAAATTTTATATTTGGTTTTGTATAAACATTTTGAACAAATAGTTTTAATATAATATGTTTTTTTTCTAAAAAAAATTTGAATATAATAATTATTATAATAATTCGTAATTCTGTTATTAATCAGAAATTTTTTCAATTAAATTAAATATTAAATCAATTATTTTATACTAAAAAGAAGTAAATTAATAATTTTTTAAGAAAACAAATTTTTTTAACTATTAGCGTCTCGACGCTAATAGTAACAAGAAAATCGCCGCAGTAAGTACACATATATTACTTTTTTTAATATACTCTAGCGTCGAAAGTTTTCGACGCTAAAAGTCTAACTTTTAGCGTCGACTTATTTCGTCGCCCAATATAACCTATAGCGTCAGAAAATTTAATTCAGCGTCGAAAAATATTGGATGCCATATACAGTCTTTAGCGTCGTAATTTTTTAATTCGACGCTAAAAGTTATTCTCGTCGACATTTCAGCGTCCACTTTTGGCGTCTGATTATTTCGACGCTAAAACTATTTTGCGTCGAAAATATGGTTTATGGTGTCGATTTATTTCGACGCTAAAGGGTATAATTTTTGTAGTGCTCGGTTTGGTCTTTTTTCAATTTAAAGGTCCTATGCTCAACATGGAATGATGATGGAACCACTGTATTCTCTGACGGATGCTACATGCAGCTCAAGATGTGGATTTACGCTCTTGTGGTCAGCCAATGACTGTGGCCATGCATGATGGGCCAATTAAGGAGGTTGCATGGATTCCAGAGATGAATCTACTTGCCACATGAAGCTTGGACAAGACCTTGAAGTAAAATTTTATGTTTCTTCTATTATATGAATTTAATATTGTTGTCCATGTCGCATTTTTATTGGGATTATGAGTTGGTTTTAGAACTAGAAGTGCTGATCTTTTTAAAATCGGGTCTAGTCACTAGTGTTTTCAGTTTATGCCAAATGAGCCAGTATGTGCATGTGGAAAGTTAAGTGCTCCATTCACATGACCATAAACAAAAGTGTGTTCAGATAAATGAATGTAGATATGGTGCATGTTGTGCTCTGCTATGTTAAACTGATGATTGCTAATGCAAAAGTGGTGTAGGTTGGTAGAAGATAGTGACTCTCAAATTGTTGTCACTCTTTTCAATAAATATTTAGTTGTTGGCATTCGAAAACTCGATATGCGGTATAAGACAGTCCACTCGTGTGAGGTGAGGCGGGCATCCTCGAGGCTTTTGAGGTGACAACCTCAATTCAAACACGAAAAACTAAAAACATCAAAATAAATCATCCACAACAAATGCATATCAATTAATATATAAAATCATTCATCAAAAATAAACAAAATGAAACACAACAAAATATGTTCATGGAGTAAGATGACATCTATTCTCTAAATAGTCTATCATTTGTGTCTAATAGCATGAAATATGTGTTTGAAATGTCATCCTCCAAAGCGTCCTCATCATATATATTTCCTATCATAAATAAATTTATTAATAACAAATTATAACTAATAAATAAATATAATAATAAATGTTAGTTATTTTCGGCGAAGTATCGAGATCGAGCTACCATATCAACGCAGTCATTAGAATTTCAAAGTTAGAAATTTTATTTTCGATAGCTTTTTAATATATCAATAAGCTCAGTTTGGGATTTTTTTTGTTCCAATTTTTAGCTCCCTTATATAATATTTTTATTTTTTAAAAAAATAATAATTTTAGGGCTTTCAGTTGAAGAGCCCGACTCAAACCGCCTTGACTCGAGGCGTCATGAGGTAGACCGCCTCAAGCATTTGAGGCGGGCCTATTGAAAATTCGTCCTGAGGCTCTCCTCAGGCGCTGTGACCATGAGGCGGTGATGAGTGGTATTTATATCACTATTTCCCACTATTTTAACCTAATATTTTGTATAGTTTCTCGAGTTTTATGAACGTTTTGATGTGTTTTTGTTTATTTTGCAGCCAAAAATAATATGGGACTTAATGGAATCAACTCGGGGCTAAAACGATGAAATCCGATGGAAAAAAATTTCAAAAACGAAAATTTACTGTACGCGTCACGAAATACAGTCCTAAATTCCAGTTTTGCGCAAGTTTCGTATTTTGGCCATAACATTTTCATCCGATATCTGATTGAGCTGATTCAAGTTACAGATTGAAGAAGACTCTAAGATCTACAACTTTGAAAGTCAAAATAATTTCGAATTCAGAAGTTTCTATGGCCGAAATTGATGAACAATCCAGTGTATTTTGTGTAACTACTATAGTCATTTTCAAAATAAAAATAAAATTAATAAAATAAAAAAAATAAAAATTGTCAAACTTCCACCAAACACGCTTGCATGTTTTCATGGTGCCATGTTTGATGCCATGTTTGGTATCATGTTTGATGTCATGTTTGGTGTCATGTTTGGTGGAGAAATTGGTGGAAGCCCTTAGATTTTCCTATAAATGTCAAGCCATTTCATTTGTAATTCTCATGCTTTCCTTAGGTTTTTGTAAGGAATTTAAGGATTGCATATTGTGTGTTTATTTTTAGTAATTTAATTTATGCATTTTTATTTTCAGTAATAGTAGTAATTTCTTTTTCTTCTCTTTTCTTTTATGTTTAGTAGTTAGATTTCCACTGGGAGAAGGGTGAAGCTTTTATTATTTTAATTTAGATTAATCTCCTTAATTATAATATGGAAATTATAATTCAAATTAAAAGGATTACCGCCTTAATGGCTGGTTTTATTTATTTGACATAATGTGACACCGCCTATTTGGCTGGTCTTTAGGTGACAGATAATTACCACCTATATGGCTGGTTTATGGACAAATAATGATACCGCATTTATGGTTGGTTGGACTTAATGACTTAATGAGGATACCGCCTATATGGTCGGTTGGTAATATCACTGATAAATTTCATATTATAATAAGGGAGGTTTCTAAATTAGAAGTAGTAAATGTGGATCCCCTAACCCCAGTATTTTATTTTTATTCTAGGGAAGTGATGAAACACAATATTAACATGCTTAATAATTAATTTAATTATATTATGGGTAATTCTTTAGTTTGTTTATTGAGTCTTAAGTTTAATGGTTCTTGTTAACTGGCCATTAATAAGATTGATGTGGTAAACTTAAAATGAACTTGACGAATGGATTTTATGTTTCAGCCTTAGATTCAATAACACACGATCTTCCTTGAGGATAGATAACCATTTAATAGATTTCCTTACAGGATAGACATATACCTGTTAGGCGGGAGTAGCCACTATTGGAACTTGAACTTAATGAATCCAGGTAATTTGGTTGACATGGACATATGGTTCAATTGGGTTATACTGGGTATTTGTATCTGACCATCGACAGAGGCTTTTGCATATTTTCGTGTTCCAGGTTAGCAAACTGACTTATTACACATATATAAAAGAATCCATTGATCTTTAGAATAATATTGTGTGGAATCACAACCCTAGATCTTTATGTCTTTTGTTTATTTTCCTTAGTATTTTCTTTTCTTTTCTTTTGTTTATTTTATTTATTTATTTAAATTAGCAAATCCACATTCAACCAACCAAAAGTTATCATTCCTTTCTCCCTATAATTAGATACCTGTAAATAAATAGTATCAATAATTAATAACAATAGGAATTAAGTTCTCGTGGGATCGATATTTTTATACTACTTGAACGATACGTGCGCTTGCGTTATATACGCGTGTGATTACACACCGGTCAGGCAGCCGAGGTGGCGCCTTGCCTCAGATGATGTTTTCAAACTATGAGTACTATTACTTGAACCCTCTTGATGTTCTTGTATTTTGAGTTCCTTACTCTTTTGATTTATAATATGTAATCAATAACTGGGATACAAGGCAGCCAAATCCAGTGCATACTCAACAGCTGTCTGATCATTGCTATGCACTCACAGTGAGACACCCACTGATGGTTGTTGGCACTGCAGATAGAAATCTAATTATCTTCAACCTGCAGAATCCTCAGGTAATGTTTTTATTCCATTAGACCATCATTTTAATATCAAAATTAAATGGGAAAAATCCAGTGTAGGGCTGCTGGCAGCTGAAGCATGTTTTGAGTGGCAACATTTGCTTCTACACTAGTAGTGATATTTGATTTTAAAATTTAACTTGTAGCTATCTTCTTTAATACAGAATGGATATCATTTGTTGATTTTCTTTTCGAATAGAAAGCCATTCTTCTGTGTAGAATCACCTTTCCTTGAAGTTAAAAAGATTCCTCACTGTCGAGGAGCATCCTGTTTAAAATTCTTACAAGAGTTATTTTATGTTGAATATTTCTTCTTCTGTTTGGATTTCTGGAAAATAGTTATTTGTCAATGTCATTTTGCTTTGTTTACAAGTACTAGTGGAAACTTAAATAAACGGGCCTACTGAGAAGAGCTTGATGCTTGTAGATTTGAAGCCAAGTCGTATGGGCTACAGTTATATAATGTAGTATCTATGTCAATAAACCCATTAAATGAAAAGTATATCACTATAATGTGTTGACTGGCTATATGTCATTCAGCTTTATTTTTTTTTATTTTATTTTTTGAAACGGAGCAGGTAAAATCTCCGGTTATCCTATACTCTTATATGAAATGCACTCTTTAAATTCGAACCCAAGACCTGAAGATCAGATCCTGAATCCTACACCACCAAGTCACGCACCTTCAGACCATTCAGCTTTACTTTCTGACATTAGTCATGCTATTTCTCTTCTTACACAATGATGATGTAAATAATACACTAATTACTCTTAGAAATTTCGAACTCTGGCTTTGAAATTTAAATGAAGGTAATCCATCTTCATAAACTATCATGAGAGTTTAAATAGTTTTTTTCTCATTACCTGTATTACATTCTGCTGTATATAGCTCATGTTTATTGTGATATAAAGGTGGTTGAGTGGTGGTGAAATCTTAGACGTCTCAGGCTCGCCTAGACGTCTCAGGCTCAGGCCATGCGACTTTTATCAGGCACCCATCTAGGCACAGAAGTTCATAATTTGGGATGTTTTCAGGCGTGCCTCATAAAAAATGTATGAGAAAAAACTTACTCGAATCGATCCATCCAATCTGAATTCAAGTTGTTTAACATTTCTTTAATAAATTAAGATAGATTTTAGGATAGGCTTTAAATTTCGACAAACACATTAATTTGTACTAGTGTAATTATTTTTGATATATTTTCAGTTTTGTCCTTTTATTTTAGTTGACTGGATATTTATATATTTCTTTTTATAATTTTCGCCTCACTTGGCGAATGCCTAGACCGTATGACCTTTTGCGTCTTATGTGTCTTGCGCCTTTATTGTTACTGTTTAACCTGTTCAGATACTAAGTTGGGGATTTATTGATTTCCATTTCTTACCTGCACTTATTATTATTATTTTTCCTTCACTTATTTATCTCTAGTTTTTTTTTTTTTTTTAAAATATGTCTAATCATTGTTTACTGCTACCAGACAGAGTTCAAGAGAATCCCTTCCCCGTTGAAGTACCAGACGAGATGTGTTGCTGCCTTTCCTGACCCCGTAAGGTTTCTTGGTATGGATTCATTTATTTTGGTCTCTCTTTTTTCTTTCTTCGTGACCTTTCTTGCAAAAAATAAGGCAGTGTTCAATTGGTAGAGCATATTCCTGTGTTTCTAAACTCTCATCCTCTGCCAATAGTGAGGGGCTAAGATTAGCCTCAAACTCAATTTCTTATTCCTCTATGAATTTCATCAGCATTGAGTCCAATTACTTATAATTAAGGTTATGTCTTTTCTTTACAGGTAGACTATTGTGCTTCACTTATTTTGGTTGTTGAATATGGTGGGTTGGTTCATTAGAGGGAAGGGTTAGTGCTCATCATCTTGATGATTCACATCAAAGTAGGAACTTCACTTTCAAATACCACAGATGATAGTGAGATATATTCAGTCAGCTCTTTGAACTTCCATCCTGTAAGTTTTCTTTTTGTGCTTTCTGATTTCAACCTCATCTGCATGGGAAATTCAAGAACTAAAACTTAGGAATAAAAGTATCTGCACTACAACAGCTCATGTAAGGTACCTTCCAGTAATGCCAGTCGATCTTATCTCTAATGGCACTCTATCAAACCATATTATGCACTATTTTTTCCTGTATTTGTAATTCCTTTGGAGATTATAGGCCTATCAAACACTAAACTCGATTCTCTTTGGATCGACATATCATAGGACTTCCTCCAGGAAATGCCCTTCCTTTTGTAGGGATTTAAATTCTCAATGTAGATGGTTATATTTTGGGGGGAATATCAGTGTAGATAGTTTCATTTAAGATTTATAGAGTACGAGATACATCTAAGTATTCTTCATTTTATAAAGTGAACTGCCGATATTGATTGCTATTCCTCAGGATCTCATCATGTAATTATTATTATTTTTTTTGTTCAGATACATCCCACATTTGCAAAAGCTGGATCAGATGGAGCATTTAATTTCCGGGACAAGGATAGCAAACAGAGGATGAAGGTATTTTTTACTTTCGTCTATTACTTCAACTACAATTGTGTTATTATTGTGATTGATGTTGTTATACTCTTATTCCTAGCAGAAATACCTGTTGATATACAATATGATTTTTACTGATTTTCAGGCCATGTCAAGGAGCAGTGAACCTATACCTTGCGGATGGCTCAATATTTGCATACTCGGTAAATATTTTCTTCCCCTCTTCCTAAAGTCGACTTGAATTGTCTTATCATCCTCCTTTTTCACACTTGTGTGCATATGCAGCTCTTAATTTCTGAACAATGGCAGGATTTTGGAAATTCACACTTGTTAAGAAACAATCAACGAAGGCAATAAATTTTATTGAAAATATTGTAATTGGAATCAACAATACAAATAAACCAAAACTTATAAATCAAATAGAAACTTACAATGCAAGAAACTAAAATTAATAACAAACAAATCAGAATCGAAACTTATAATTCAAGTAACCAAAATCAATAAACACACTGACTTGTAAAGATTGAGGCTATGTCCTATAGCAGAAATTCACCCCTACTCTTATGCTTATAGTTCGTTGGACATCTGCCACCACGATACAACAATCTGCCAGTCAAAAATCTGCACTGAATGTTTCGACCCCTTGCGAATCTATTGGATGTTTGTTTTCAAGGATCAGTAAGTTTGTATATGGAAAATTCTATATTTCTTATTATGTCTTTCTATTCCATATATAATGAATGAAAAATGTGATGGTTTGCATCGAAACTGTAAAATGTGAAGCCTTGTCATCCGTTGGATAAGGGACACGTGGCGCAATCTTTGTCGTTGTCCCAATTACATGTATTTGCTCATCATATATAAAGGCCACTTAGGTTGAGATTTAGTTAGAGTTTTTCATTATTTGTATTCCCTTATTTTTGGCTAAGTGTTGAGCCTAGTTCCTTAGTCCAAGTTAGTGTAATCTTCAATTGGGTAATTTGAGAGATTGACACTTTTAGAGATTAGGGTTTGTGAGATTTGGGGAATTACAATTTGTAAACGGATTCAAGATTCCGTGTGTAATCTTGAAAGTTGATTAGTACAGCGAGCTCCCTATTCCGGAGTTCAACGTGGATGTAGTCGGGAATTTTTCCGGCGAACCACGGTAAAAATCGTGCATTCTTGATTGATTGATTTGACGAATTTTGCGACAAAAGTTTAACAATTGGTATCAGAGCTTTATAAGAGTATCCAGTGGGCCGAAGGAATTCTCCTTTGGGTTTCCTTTTTTTTGTTAACTGAAGGTTAAAAGCCCAAGAAAAAAAAAATTGACTCCGTCTTGATTTTTCTGTGAAGAAACAAAAAACCCTAAAGAATTGTCAATCTTGAAGAGACGGCAAGAAGGACGATAGGGAGGAACAACACAAATTTTAAAGAAACCCTAAAAGCTGCCGACCCAAAATCAGAGACTCAAGATCAAAGATTGACCAACAATCAAGATCTGAGTTTGAAGGACCTAGCCTGTGTTGCCGGTCGCCGAACAAGCCAGAGCTGCAAGTCGCCGAACAAGCCAGAGTTTCAGGTCGCCGAATCAAGCCTGAGCTGCTGGGCACCGACTCAACCTGAGTTGCAGGTGACCGAACCAACCGACTGAGCTGCTGAGAGAAGTCGCTGACCAAGAACAAAAGATTGGTTGAGTTCCTTCAAAGATTACCATTTGTGTTAACCGATCAAGATCCAAAAGATTGGTTGAACAAGATCCCCATTGCTTGAAGGATAGAACGGCAGACCTCAGACCCAAGAACAGTCGACCCGCTGACCTGCTGTATTCCCAACACACATCCTAGCCGAATTCAAATCGGCTGACCAAGAACAAAGACAACTTACAGACTCGAAGAACCAAGATCTGAGTTTGGTAAAGCCACATCCTGCATGAGTCGCAACCTGAAAAAACTAAATTTCTGTGTGAATTGCAATTGGTAATTAAATTCCCATGTTGAAGCTGAAATTTTAGGAAGTTAAATTTCTGTGTTGCGATTTGGAAATTAAGTTCTGTTGGAGTTATGGATTGGGGAAATCATTTGCCAATAGTGTTGCGCAGATTAGTTTTGTGTGAACTGTCGAATTGTGTTTGGGCTAGATTGGGGGAAATCACTACCGAGAGTGACTGCGGAAGTGTTGCTAAGTAATCACTTTAAAAGGAAATAAAATGTCGACTATGAGACTCGACATTGGAATATTTGACGGAAAAAGAGATTTCACCACATGGAAGAAGAAAATGAGGGTTTTGCTTTCCCACCATAAGGTGGCTTTGGCACTGGAACCGGATCCAGAAAAGTGGCCAAAGATGGAAAGGGAAGCGAAGGACGAAATCCTGGAAGAGGCATACAACCTGATTTTCCTTCACCTTGGAGACTCGGTCATCAGGAAGGTTGATGGAATGGACACTGCCATTCAACTCTGGGGTAAACTCGAATCTCTTTATTCTGTTATTTCTACACCAAATTTAGTGTTCTTAAAAGGAAATTTATTTAATTACAAGATGGATACTAGTAAGTCGATTGATGATAATTTGGATGAATTCACGAAAATGACTCAAATCCTTAAAGGAACTGACCAAGCCCTACGAGACTCTAGCGAAGCTATGATCCTTTTAAATGCATTACCTGAAGAATATAGTGTTGTTAAAAACTCTCTACAGTACACAGGAGTTGTACCTAGGCTAGACTTGGTGATATCTGGTATAAGGGCTAGAGAGCTAGAACTAAGAACCAGTAGGAGAGAAGGAGCGAACTTATTCGTGAAAGGAAAAAATGAAAGGAAATTTAATGGTCCGAAAAATCATCAGACTAATAACCAAGAACCTAAAGGGAAGAAAAAGAACAAACAGGATAAGAGTAAATATAGTGACAAGAAGTGCTATCATTGTGGGAAGATGGGACACCTTAAAAGGAATTGTTATAAGTTCATTAGGGAACAGAAAAATGAAGGCAGCGCCACTGTGGCTGCCGAAAAGGGGTCGATGTGCCTTTCTGAGGCATTGACTGTGTCTAGTGATCACATTAGTAGAGAATGGATTCTGGACTCTGGGTGTTCCTTTCACATGAGTCCGTATAGAGACTGGTTTGTCAACTTTAGAAATTCTAACCAAGGGACTGTGTATATGGGTAATGACAATACTTGTAGGATACAGGGAGTTGGGGACATGACACTAAAATTTCATGATGGTAAAGTTAGGATTCTTACTGACGTTAGATATGTATCTGACTTGAAACGGAACCTGATATCATTAGGAACACTAGATGAATTAGGTTTTACATATAAAGCCCACAATGGGAACATGCACATATCTAAGGGTAAGAAACTGATCCTAACTGGTATAAAGAGAAATGGATTGTATGTTCTAAATGGCCAACATGTATTCTCGGATAAACCCATTTCTGCTTTAACTTCTAATGTTGATATGACTAATATATGGCACTTGAGACTTGGCCACATAGGCCAGAAAGGAATGCAAATACTCAGCAAGCAGGGACAATTTGGAAAGGACCAGTTGAAGCCACTTGAGTTTTGTGAGATCTGTGTGTTGGGCAAACAGCACAGACAGAGCTTCCCAACTGGAATTCACTTGTCAAAGGCGAATCTGGAGTATCTACATTGTGATTTGTGGGGACCAGCAAAGGTCCAGACACAAGGGGGTAAGAGATATTTCCTCTCTATTGTTGATGACTACAGTAGGAAGGTATGGACATTCTTACTAAAATCAAAGGATGAAACTTTGACGAAATTTAAAGAATGGAAAGTATTGGTAGAAAATCAAACTAGTAACAAAGTAAAGGTCTTAAGAACAGATAATGGCTTAGAATTTTGTAATACTGAGTTTGATCAATACTGTACTAGTGAGGGTATCCTAAGACATAGGACTGTTAGAAACACCCCTCAACAGAATGGAGTTGCGGAAAGAATGAATAGAACCCTATTAGAAAAGATCAGATGCCTTTTATTCTCTTCCGAACTCCGATGGCCTTTTAGGGTGAAGCCCTCAATACTGCTACTCATTTGATTAACCTTAGCCCTAATAGTTCAGTTCAGTTTAAGACACCAGAGGAAATCTGGTCTGGTAGAGCTCATAAGTTTGCACACCTTAGAGTATTTGGCTGTGAAGCCTATGCTCACCAGTTCGTAGGTAAACTTGAACCGAGGTCAATCAAGTGTGTTTTCCTAGGATACCAAGAAGGGACAAAATGGTATAGGTTATGGGAAAGGGAATCACCTGGAGTCAAAGTCATAGTTAGTCGGGATGTTATATTCAATGAAATTTGTTTTCCTTGTAAATCTACTAACAACAATGCAGGTGCCTTAGAAAATGATCTAGCAGATTTTGATCTTGCAGGTGGAGCTCAGATGCAGGTGGAGCCAGGGACATCAAAGACCGCTGAGCAAGTCGGTGACATGTCAGGCACGGAGACATCTGAGGACACCCAGCCCAGGAGAAATAACCAGGAGGAAAACAGAAATGAAGTAGCAGATATACAAGAACAAAGTGAAGAGGACACGGTAGATCAAGTGGATCAAACTGAGCAGCATGATGAAACACCACAAGACACATTGTCCAACTACCAGCTAGCGAGAGACAGAAGTAGGAGGCAGGTAAGGCCTCCTACCAGGTATGATTACTCAACTAATGATTTGTATTTCTATGCGTTAATATCAAGTCATGAAATTAATGGGGTTGAGCCTGCTAGCTTAGGAGAGGCATTAAAGTTCACCCATAAACTTGAATGGGAAGCGGCTATATATGGAAGATGAGATGTCTTCTCTTAGGAAAAACCAAACTTGGACTTTAGTTCCTAAACCTAAAAACCAGAAGTTGGTTGAGTGTAAGTGGTTGTTTAAGGTCAAAGAAGGACTACTGCCTAGTGACCCTGTTAGGTTTAAAGCCAGACTTGTAGCAAAAGGATTTACTCAACGGGAAGGGATAGACTATAATGAAATTTTCTCACCTGTAGTTAAATTTAAAACTATTAGAATGATGTTAGCTCTAGTAGTGCAGTATAATCTTGAATTGGAACAATTGGATGTGAAAACTGCTTTTCTTCATGGGGAATTAGAAGAGAAAATTTATATGTCTCAGCCTGCATGTTTTATAGATAAAAATCATCATGAGTATGTTTGTCTGCTTAATAAATCCTTATATGGCCTTAAACAGTCACCTAGGCAATGGTATAAAAGATTCGATACATTTGTGCTTAGTATTGGATTCATTAGAAGTAAATATGATAGTTGCTTCTATTTTATACTTGATGAAAAATGTCATGTGTATTTGTTATTGTATGTTGATGACATGCTTCTAATTTCTGAATCAATGAATGCTGTTGATAAGTGTGGTTTATACCCACTTATTATGGCATTCTCAGCTTGTTATTTTGTTATAATTCGAGATATTTAATATTATTTATAGTTTATTTCATGTTTTATTTGTAGGAGCATTAATACATGGATCTGGGAATAATTGCACGTGTTTTGGAAACTTTCGGGAAGATACAGGACGAGCAGGGAAGAATGGCGCCGAGGCGCCAAAATACCATATAAAGTACAGAGAAAATGGCGCCACGGCGCCATTCATCAATCACAATGGGCTCCGTGGCGCCCTAATATATGAAGATAATGGCGCCATGGCGCCATTCATCAATAATAGGCGCCATGGCGCCTTAAATAAAGAAGACTTTGGCGCCGAGGCGCCAATGAAGAGATCCAGCGCCTCGGCGCCCCTATTACATACAAAGTCCAGACAGTTTAGCGCCGCGGCGCTGCGCATGGAAATTTCACGCGTTCCAGGACTCAAATTTTAGGGTTTTCTGAAATCCTAATGGCACCCTGACACTTCTATAAATAGAAGACTTCGTCCAAAACACAAAGGGAGGCTAATACAGAGCACAAAACACAGAAATACATATTTTTAGAGATCCAATGAGAGGATTGAAGAGCGACAAGAGGAGACAAAGGCTGTGACATCCGAGGAGGAAGAGATTCAATTCGGGTTTTATATTCTTGTTTCTTTCTTAGAACTCTAATGATTTCCATTAGATTCATGAATTGTTTATCATTGATTTTATCTTTTATCATGAACTAAACTCCTTAATTCTGGAGAATGATGTAACCGATGCTTGAACCTTGTATATTAATTGTCAATTTTGTTATGAAGTTTTATTGATTTATTTATATTCTTTTGAATTTAATGCTTCTTGATTGTTGGCCACAATTTGAGATGATGAATGTTTAGAATCTATCACTCGAGAGAGGGGATTTTGAATAGATCTAGAGAATATGACCTAGGATTTTATAGAGTTCGAGAGAATCTGTAGTCCTTTGAAGTCGTTAATATAGAATCACAAATCGTAATGAGTTGTCAACTATTGGATTTTTATAGAGATATCGAAGTCTGTAGTTAATGATATTTTCACTCGGCACTCGAGAGAGAGAGTGAATATTTTAGGAGTCTTGACTTATAAATAATATAACTGAACAAAGATTAATTGGCATAACAAATACATAGGCGACAACTAGGTGAAATCAGGATCCAGAATCTCTATAGTATTAGTTCCTCCTATTTTATTATTTGTATATTTATCTATTATAAATCTTTATTATTTGTTTTCTAAATAAAGTTAGGATTATCAATTGTAGTACTTAGTGCGAGTTAACGCAATCCCTATGGGTTCGACACTCTTTCACTGATTTATACTAAAACTTGACACCGTACACTTGCGGTACGATATAAAAATATCACAACAAGTTTTTGGCGCCGTTGCCGGGGATTGTTTGTTTAATTCACATTAATACTACTACCAAGTAATCTTAGCTTTAATTTAGATTTTTATTTTTATTTTTATTTTTATTCTTCTTTATTTTTATCTTACGTTTTATTTATATTTATATTTTATTTTTATTTTATTATTTTTTTTTTTACGAGGAGAGTTGAAAAAGAAGTAATGGCAGATCCTGTTAGTGCACTGATAGCTGAAGTATCATCATTCACGACTCATCTAGCAGTATTGATAAATCAAATGAGTCAACCGTCTATTGAAGCTGTTTCTGCTAATTAATGGAATGTTTTTATCCAACAGAGGAGCAGGATTTGAACAAGTACAGTATGTGAACAATTGGAACTTCAACAACTGTAGAGGCAGTCATATGCTTAACTATTATCATCCGAATTTTTCATATGCTGATATGGAGAACATTTTGCAACCTCCTCATGGCTTAAATTATCCAAAAGCTGAGCAGAAACCTTCCTTAGAAGACCTCATGATCACATTTGTAGCTACAGCTTCAGAGAGGTTTGAGAAGAATGAGTCAATGCTGGATAATATCGAAACACGAATGGGCAATATAGAGGCAAATATGAAATCTTTAGAAGCACAAATTGGGTTGTTTGTTTCTTCCATGGCCAATCAACAGACATGGGATTTTCCGAGTGTTACTGAAGTCAACCCCAATGAGCAATGTCAAATTAGAACCTGTAGGAGCGGAAAAGAGTTTAAAGACACCTCTCAGGACTTAGGCAGTAAAGAAAATAAAATGGTATTTCATGAGGAAACAGTGATAGAAGAAGAGAACAAAGGTAAATTGATAATGAGAGGTCAATATGAAGAAATCACCTTCAGTGTTTTCAGAGCCATGCCGAGTTCTCAAGGTGATGCAGACTGTCACATGATAGATACAGTAGAAAAGGGAGTTGAAACCAGACAGGGTGAATCAGTATTTCAACAGCATATGAGCATAATGCAGCCATGTATAAAGGAAAATTCTCTGCAGCTAAACTCGAAACCACTCCCAAATGGCCGTAAAAAGAGGAAAAGAAAGGCCAGTTCTCACTTAGAGATAATTCCTGGAAGATTAAAAAGAAAACCGAGCCAATTTTGCCGAATGTGCAGTCCATAATTTCCAATTGAAGGGAAATCTACATATCCTGGGGGACCATCTATGGATAAATCACCACAGCCTGCCAAGCTATCTTTTTCATGTCATAAGAACCGGTGGATACCAAAGAAGAAAACAGATGAGATTACCCGGTTCACTACTTTTAAGCCACCATGACCACCAATTGGGTGGTTGCGTCTGGCTGAAGACGCTAAACTTAGCGCTAGCGGGGAGGCAACCCTTGCATTTATTTTATTATTATTTTCTTTTATTTAATTTTATTTTATTGTGTGCTATTTATTTATTTGCATGTTATTTATGCAGGTAGCACGAGACACACAACGCCCGCGCAACCAAATGCTAACCAGCAAGAGTCTGATCAACTCCATGCACGGTAGTGTTGTTCCTCACTCTTGCTCTTGATATTTATCTTACATTGAGGACAATGCAAATTTTAAGTTTGGGGGTGTGTGCATGTTGTTTACTTGCTATTTAGTTGTTTAAATTTATTGAAAAAAAAAATAATTTGTTTTAGTTTTTGATAGTAAAGCATAAATCTTGTGATAATATTGTTTGTTTATGGGTGAAATTTTAGAAACGATAAGTTCCTAATTTACTTTTATCTGATGCCTTGAATAATTGATCTATGTTAGACTCGTAAGCACTTAAAAATAGTTTTTTAGCAGTAAAACTTAAGTAGTTGACAAGGTGGTCAGTTGAAGAAATTGCATGTCAATGAATGACCGTTTGCTTAGATATCTATCTTGATTTACTAGTGTTATGAAGTATGGTATAGCTAAAAAGAAAAATGTCTCTAAAGGAAGAAAATAAACCACCTATAACCGATAAGCGTGAAGCTACCCATGGGCGAGTATTAGGACCACCATGAGGAGAAATGCTACCTTAAAGGGTAGGTGTGTTGATAAAAAAAAATAAAAGAGCAAAAAGAGAAAAGCAAAATGAGACAAGAAAAGGAAAAAAAAAATCATACCATACTGAGCACAAAATAAAGCAATTACAGAGCATAATTGAGATATCTAGGTTGGTTTGACCCATCGATTCTAATTTCCAAACGAAATCATTAAGTTGGCTTACTCATGAGTCGAGCTGTGAACGAACCTTTACACACACACACCGTGAGTCTAGCTTAGATAATTTATTCGAGAATTTGGATTCGAGTTGCAATTGCGTACTTTGAAGGTTCTTTAATTTCATTTATAAGCTTTCTTTGAGGATATATTTATGCATAACTATCGAGACTATCTTTTGTTATTTTTTATATTTTTTGCATGATTGTGTGAATGACGTTTGTGGGTGTCGTCGCTGTAAGCCCTCACGAGACTATAACTCGTCCATTAGGGCCGCCTAGGGGTTTAAAGGCTTGTTGCATACGCTAAATGCAATCGCGATCCCTACGAAAGTGGCTTAGTTAATTTAGTAGTTTTTAATTATTTATTTGAATTTAGTTTTTATTTTATCTTTTCCTTGGGACTAGCAAAACCTTAAGTTTGGGGGTGTTTGATAAGTGTGGTTTATACCCACTTATTATGGCATTCTCAGCTTGTTATTTTGTTATAATTCGAGATATTTAATATTATTTATAGTTTATTTCATGTTTTATTTGTAGGAGCATTAATACATGGATCTGGGAATAATTGCACGTGTTTTGGAAACTTTCGGAAGATACAGGACGAGCAGGGAAGAATGGCGCCGAGGCGCCAAAATCCCATATAAAGTACAGAGAAAATGGCGCCACGGCGCCATTCATCAATCACAATGGGCGCCGTGGCGCCCTAATATATGAAGATAATGGCGCCATGGCGCCATTCATCAATAATAGGCTCCATGGCGCCTTAAATAAAGAAGACTTTGGCGCCGAGGCGCCAATGAAGAGATCCAGCGCCTCGGCGCCCCTATTACATACAAAGTCCAGACAGTTTAGCGCCGTGGCGCTGCGCATGGAAATTTCACGCGTTCCAGGACTCAAATTTTAGGGTTTTCTGAAATCCTAATGGCACCCTGACACTTCTATAAATAGAAGACTTCGTCCAAACACAAAGGGAGGCTAATACAGAGCACAAAACACAGAAATACATATTTTTAGAGATCCAAGGAGAGGATTGAAGAGCGACAAGAGGAGACAAAGGCTGTGACATCCGAGGAGGAAGAGATTCAATTCGGGTTTTATATTCTTGTTTCTTTCTTAGAACTCTAATGATTTCCATTAGATTCATGAATTGTTTATCATTGATTTTATCTTTTATCATGAACTAAACTCCTTAATTCTGGAGAATGATGTAACCGATGCTTGAACCTTGTAAATTAATTGTCAATTTTGTTATGAAGTTTTATTGATTTATTTATATTCTTTTGAATTTAATGCTTCTTGATTGTTGGCCACAATTTGAGATGATGAATGTTTAGAATCTATCACTCGAGAGAGGGGATTTTGAATAGATCTAGAGAATATGACCTAGGATTTTATAGAGTTCGAGAGAATCTGTAGTCCTTTGAAGTCGTTAATATAGAATCACAAATCGTAATGAGTTGTCAACTATTGGATTTTTATAGAGATATCGAAGTCTGTAGTTAATGATATTTTCACTCGGCACTCGAGAGAGGGAGTGAATATTTTAGGAGTCTTGACTTATAAATAATATAACTGAACAAAGATTAATTGGCATAACAAATACATATGCGACAACTAGGTGAAATCAGGATCCAGAATCTCTATAGTATTAGTTCCTCATATTTTATTATTTGTATATTTATCTATTATAAATCTTTATTATTTTTTTTCTAAATAAAGTTAGGATTATCAATTGTAGTACTTAGTGCGAGTTAACGCAATCCATGTGGGTTCGACACTCTTTCACTGATTTATACTAACACTTGACACCGTACACTTGCGGTACGATATAAAAATATCACAACAGCTGTTAACAAACTTAAGAAGCAGTTAAATAATGAATTTGACATGAAAGACCTAGGAAGTGCAAAGAGAATCCTAGGTATGACCATTGATAGAGATAGAAGTAAGAATTGTCTTAAAATACAGCAGTCCACATATTTGCAAAAGGTAGCATCTAGATTTGGTGTAAGTGGCTGTAAGCCGGTTAGTCAACCTCTTGCGAGTCACTTTATTTTGTCTAAGTCACAAAGTCCCACTAATAGGTCTGAGGTGATTAAAATGGAAAATGTACCTTATGCGAATGCTATTGGTTCTGTGATGTATGCCATGATTAGTACTAGACCTGACTTGTCATATGATGTATCTTTATTGAGTAGGTTTATGTCTAATCCAGGTGGAGCACACTGGAGTGCTTTACAATGGTTGTTAAGATACTTGAATACTACTGTTGATTATGGCTTATGTTTTAACAAATCTAACGCTTTAGATTTGGTAGGGTATGTTGATTCTGATTTTGCAGGTGACATGGACTCGAGAAAGTCAACTACAGCTTACTATTTCACACTTGGTGGAAATTGTATCAGCTGGAAGTCAAGTCTGCAACCATTGGTCACACTCTCAACTACCGAAGCGGAGTATATAGCTATAACTGATGTATTCAATGAAGCAATTTGGCTTCAGGGTATCTTAACCGAAATACAACAGCTGCATGGGAAGACAATTGTGTATTCAGACAGTCAGAGTGCAATCCATCTGAGCAAGAACCATGTACATCATGAGAGAACCAAGCACGTGGATGTGAATTATCATTTTATGCGGGAAATTATCTCAAGCGGTAAGATTGAGATTAAGAAGGTTCCAACTGAAGATAACCATCTGACATGGGGACAAAGATTGTGACTGCTGCCAAACTCTCCCACTGCATGAAGCTGTTGCATGTGGGGGTTGGCTGACCTAGCAGCCGACATGAGCGATGATGTGAGTAGGTGAGTTTGTTGTGCTGTCTTAGCCTTAATGTGTCGTTGTGTATGATTGGGAGTGATAGATGTTTTTGGGCTTCAAGGTGGAGATTGTAAAATGTGAAGCCTTGTCATCCGTTGGATAAGGGACACGTGGCGCAATCTTTGCCGTTGTCCCAATTACATGTATTTGCTCATCATATATAAAGGCCACTTAGGTTGAGATTTAGTTAGAGTTTTTCATTATTTGTATTCCCTTATTTTTGGCTAAGTGTTGAGCCTAGTTCCTTAGTCCAAGTTAGTGTAATCTTCAATTGGGTAATTTGAGAGATTGACACTTTTAGAGATTAGGGTTTGTGAGATTTGGGGAATTACAATTTGTAAACGGATTCAAGATTCCGTGTGTAATCTTGAAAGTTGATTAGTGCAGCGAGCTCCCTATTCCGGAGTTCAACGTGGATGTAGTCGGGAATTTTTCCGGCGAACCACGGTAAAAATCGTGCATTCTTGATTGATTGATTTGACGAATTTTGCGACAAAAGTTTAACATAAACGTTTCCCAATTTTCAGTTAAAATATAAATGGGTGTATTGATCGGATACAACTCTTATATTTTAACTGAAAAATAAAATAATAAAATGAAAATGTTTTTAAATAAAACGACTCAAATATCTTTTGATTAATTTAATATATTAAATATATTAATTAATCCCAATACCAAACCAACAATGCACCAAGCCCAAGCTCAAGCTTTATTCTTCCAATTTAATATACATGTTAGCAACATAGTCGCATAATGGATTTTGATGACGTCAACGAGAGTGAAGTCTTCGACGCGCAAATACGAGACAATACAAAAAGATGTCGAAGCATACATGGTGAAGAGCGAGAATGTGAAGACTAGCGGCAAATCGAAGATTATCTTGCTTAGTCTTAGCTTAGGGCTCTAATTGTAATGTGAATTGTTTATTGAAGTGCCTAAGCTCATAGGAAACATGCACATTCACTTAGATGCATTAGATTTATGTACAAAATACATTAAAACCTGCATATCTACGTTTTTGGTACAGAGACTGGCATACCGGTCCCTTACCGTGTCCATACCAGTGAGATGTTAAGGATTGCATACTCACTGGAACTGGCACAGACCTTACCGGTCACCAAACCGGTGAACCTGGGGAATGCACACCTACTGGAACCATCACAAACCAAACCAGTGAGCCTTACGACTAGTTCTATTTCTAGAACTGGCATGACCTAAACCGATCATCATACCGGTACCCATACCGGTCACGCTCTTCATTGTGCACACATACTGGAACCGACACAGACCATACCGGTCCTCATACCGGTTAGCATACCAGTGTAACAGATACTTTTTTAACGGTAATATAGCCGTTGAAGAGCCGTTGCAGCCCAGACCGGCATACCAGTGTTTGGAGACTGGCATACCAGTCTCAGACAGGGAAGTTGGGGAATGCTTTACAATTTGCTATAAATTGAGCCCCAACTCATTTTTGCTTAGTTAGAGACTTGATATACAACCTTCAGACATATTCTCTAAGGCAAACGAGAGTGTTTCATAAAATTTCATATTCATAAACACTCATACATCAAGCTCACACACACTACACCTTCATATACGTTTGTAGTGAGCTTAGATCACTTGGGTAACTAACTCACACAATCTTCTTTATCATTGTGAGTGCCCAAGTGTGTTTTAAATCTTCTTATACAAAACACTTGCGGTTTGTGAAATCCCATCGTTTGGGTAATCTGTAAAGGTTCGTGAGTGCGCCTACGAACAAAACTCATTGTAAAGGTTTGGAGTGCACCTTTGCGGAAAACTCTTGGTTGCGAGTGAGCCACAGAAACTTGTCATTAGTGAAAAGCTTCAAGCGTGGCTTGGGGGAGTGGATGTATGCTTTGTTGGCCGAACCACTATAAATCTCGGTGTCATTTTCTCTAACCCTTAAACTCTTTATTTATAGCAAGTTTAATTATTTATGTGCTTATCATTATTTAGAAACTTGCATAATGGCGCTATATTGAGATAGAGAAAATAGACCTTAAGCTTAATTGCCCTCTTAGGTATATAGAGATTGGTTATCGCTATTGCTTGTAGGTAATTTCACATGTGTGTTATACATTTATAAACTTTTCATTTCCTATTTTCTTTTTAGATGTGAGACTACTCTCTATATTCCCACTATTTGCTATACAAACTTTTACAACACTCTCCCTCCCTCCCTCTGTGCTTAAATGCTAACCTTTTATGGCTTATGCTAATTCAATGCTGCCTGTATTTGTATTTCCATGTGTTTAAACAACTCAAATATCTGGTCCTTCCAGCAATTTTCTGATGATTGCATTGATTTCTCGGAGATACATGCTTATGTGTCATTATAAGCAGAAGGGCATTACATGTTTCTGATACTTCAAAGCTGTCTGAATTCCGAGTTTGCTTGAGTTGCGCTTCAGTCAACATTCCTCCTCTTTTGGCTGTTTAAACTAAAACTAGTAAGTGTCTTTGTAATTCTTATTTTTGACATTTCCTCTGTGTGTTATGACTGGAGTAAGGGCGCAGAAAATCACAATCCAGCAACAGCAAAGACTTACATCTATCTGCACTTGCCCTATGTTTGTTTACTTTTTGTTCATTTATTACTCTTAATAATATAAGAAGATTATTATGCAATTTTTCTGAAAATGCAGGAGTCTGAGGTTAAAAGGCAAACCGCGTGTCGGAACAAGTGGGAGTAAATGAAGCTGCTGCTTTAGGCTGAGATCAATACATATGAAACCCAAGGATGAGAATTTCTCTTATATATTTTTCCGCGTCTTTTTCTTGTAAATGAATGAAAATGAGATGATGGTGTTCTTGTTATCAATAGTCAGTCTAGATTAGGAGCAGGTGAGCTGATATTGTCTTGGTCCGAAAGGAAAAGTTTATGTTTTAGATTTTAGCAATGCTATTTTTTCCAAGAGAATCTCCCAATTTGATTTCCGAGTAGATAATCATAAACCAGATAGCATTTTTCAATGCATATGCATTTTGTTCACACTCTTTAAAGTATCATTTAGCTTATTAATATGTTTTAAAATAAATATTATTTTATTAAAATCTATTTTTTAATCTTTTAATGTATCTATTAACTTTATAAATAAAATGGATCATTGATGGGTATATTACAATATAGTAATTTTGGCGAAGGAACTAACTTGAAAGAATAGCTTAATTTAATGAATTGAAGAAAAATTCTTTCACTGAATTGAAGAAAAAGTAAATACTTTAAACATTTCTTGTATAAATTATCCAATATAAAATAAGGATACACCGCAAGTTTAAGACAAGATCCTTGGGTACTAATATTCTCCCAGGTGCTTGCAGAGCGCAGCTAACATGTTTCTGTATGGCACATAAGGCGCAGAACCCAGCAATATGGCCTTTATAAATCAACGAAAGAGGATAAGTAGAGAATAATCATATCAATTACAATACATGCACATCATATGTAAAGGTTCAATTAAACAAAATAAATGACGAATTCAGAATGGTTTACGATGATCCATTCCAAGGACAAGTTCAATGGCCACATTATTGAACACGATCATCTAAACCTTCCGTTGCAGCAGAAGCTTCTTTTACACCAGCAAGATCCAGTTTCTTGAATACACGAATGGGTTTGGTTCACAATAAACACACACTCAAAGATGAGAATCAAGAACAAATCAAAAATCAGAGAAAACAAGAACAATTACACCAGAAGCATTTAAACAAACACCATGTAAACACAAAGAACAAGCACAACAACAGTGCACAACAACAGTGCACAAGTTTGTGAGGAAGTGAGGAAGTTCAGAGCTTCATGTTCTTTCTATTATTTAGAGAAAAGTGTCCAGATGTGTAGAGCACATTACAAGCTATCACTCACACGTAAAGAGAATTTCCTGATTCCAAACTATATATCAAGTTACAAGCCCTTTACCAGGCCCTATTGGTCAGCTTTGATGTAAAAAACAGTTGTAACAAACAGAACTGATTCCTCCCCCCTTTACTAACCGACTGGAACTAATTCACTTAACTCAGAATTTGAATCAATCTTCAACAAACTCCACCTTGATTCAAAATCTCTTCAAGAATCAGCTCTACCTTCCTCAACCAGTTTTCCTGCCCTTTCTTTACCCACGTCTACAACTCCAATGCTTCTGATCAAGTCAAGGAACCTTGATACAGACAAGCATTTAGTCAGCATGTCAGCAGGATTAACTTCAGTGTGTATCTTCTGTAATTTGACAGAACCTTTTGCAACCACATCTCTAATAAAATGCAGTCTTATGTCAATGTGTTTCGTCCTCGATGCTTTGGATCCTTAGCTAAATCCAAGGCACTCTGACTATCACAAAACACAGTTACAACCTCTTGATCAACCCCCAACTCATTAACCAGTCCTCTTAGCCACAGAGCTTCCTTGACAGCTTGGGTGATTGCCATATACTCAGCCTCTGTTGTTGACAGAGCAACAACATTCTATAGTGAGGCTTTCCAGCTCACAATGCCATTGAACAGAGTGAATACATACCCTGTCAGTGACCTCCTTTTATCTAGATCACCAGCATAGTCTGCATCCACATATCCAATCAATCCATCTACACTGTCATTTTGCTTCCCATATACTAAACCATATCCAGAAGTTCCTTTGAAGTACCTAAGTAACCATTTGGCAGCACCCACCTGTTTCTTGCTTGGCTTTGCCATGTATCTGCTTACAAGACTCATTGTGTATGCTACATCAAGCCTGGAACATATCATTGCATACATTGAGCTACCAACAACACTTGCATATGGTACATTTCTCATGTATGCAATCTCTTCATTTTCCTTAGGGCACTGCTCTACTGTCAACTTAAAATGAGCTGCAATAGGTGTGGATACAGGCTTACACTTGCCCATATCAAACCTACTTAGAAACTTCTTCACATACTGCTCTTGAGACAGGTACAACTTTCTTATGCGTCTGTCCCTTATGAGTTCCATGTCCAGAATTTTCTTAGCAGCCCCCAAATCTTTCATTTCAAACTCTGAGCTCAACAATAACTTTAGTTTATCTATCTCCCTCTTGTCTTTACATGCTATTAGCATGTCATCAACGTAGAGCAGCAAATAAATCATCTCTCCATTTTTAAACCTTCTGAAATAGACACAAGCATTATAGTTGCTTCTAGCATACTTGATCTTCATCATAAAGTCATCAAATCTTTTATATCATTGTCTTGGGGATTGTTTGAGTCCATATAGAGACTTTAGCAATATACATACAAAGTTGTTCAAGTCTGCTTCTTCATAGCCCTCAGGCTGCTCCATGTATATCTCCTCTTCTAATTCTTCATGCAAAAAGGTTATTTTTACATACATTTGCTCTAACTCTAGATCAAATGCAGCAACTAGTGACATCAACACCCTTATTGAAGTATGCTTTACAACAGGAGAGAAGACATCTTGGTAATCAATGCCTTCCTGCTGTGTAAAACCCTTTGCAACAAGCCTTGCTTTGAACTTCCCTGCTGTGTAAAACCCTTTGCAACAAGCTTTGCTTTGAACTTCCAAGGTTCTGCACAAGAACCCTCTTTCACCTTGTAAACCCATTTACTGCCAACAACTCTCCTGTTCTTTGGTCTTTCAACAAGCTTCCAAGTATTGTTCTTTGTCAGAGACTCAAGTTCATCTCCCATTGCTTCAATCCATTGTTGCTTGTTCTGACTTGCAACAGCTTCTTTATAATTCTTTGGTTCATCTAATAGATTCTCAGCAACAGATAATGCATATGCTATCAAATCTGCATATCCATACCTTGCTGGTGGCCTTACTGCCCTCCTTTTCCTGTCCCTGACTAACTAATAATCTTCCTCATCTGTTTCTTCTTCTTCTTTTTCTGTTTGTGGTTCAGTCTCTACTCCTGATGTCCCAACTTGAACTTCAGTTTCACCATTTACTTTTCCAAGCTCCACCTCAAACTTTGTAGAGTCTGGTTCTGAACCATCTCCAACAGTCTTAACATCAGAGTCAGCAATCCCCTTCAGCATTACAGCCTCATTGAAGGTTACATCCCTACTGATTATGCATTTTGGTGGTTTAAGATCTGTTATCCAGACCTTATAACCCTTCACTCCATCAGGGTATCCTAAGAATATCCCCTTCAAGGCTCTAGGTTCCAACTTACCTTGCTTAACATGAACATAAGCAGGACATCCAAAGATCCTCATACTTGTATAGTCAGCAGCTTTACCTGACCACATTTCCTCATGTGTTTTCCCTTCAATGGCTGCAGAGGGGCTCCTATTGATTATGTAATAGGTTGTGGATAAAGCCTCTTCCCAAAACTTACTTGGTGTAACGACCGGTAGTTCTTACTACTGCCTACAATGATATCGTTACGTACGAGACGAAGACATATAAAATAAATTAGGAAGGGACTCAAATATATTTATGAAATAAATTTGTAGATGATCGGTAAACTTCTCGAAGTCCCGGGACGGGACTATATCGTGTTTATTTTGGACCGCCCATAGTATTTTAGGCATAACTTTCTCATACAAACTCGGATTTTTATGAATTTTATATCGTCAGAAAGATTAGACCGAGACCTACGACTTCCGCGTTAAATATTTTTCCAAATTCGGACCAGAATCAGGTCAAAAACGCAAGTCAAATTCTGGATGAATAGTAATTTCGGGGCTAAATGGAGAATTCTCCAATTTTCTAGATTTTCCACTCTTTTCCTTAACTTTCCAAATAAAAATTGGGTCCACTATAAAAAGGACCCACTATTCACTAATACCAAGGATTAAAAAAAATGAAATGGAAGGGAAAAAGAAAAGAATGAACCGTGAGGAGGAAGAAGAAGAAGAAGAAGAAAGAAGAAGAATGAGAGGAGAAGAGAAGAAAGAAGGAAAAGAAGAAGAAGGAAAGGAAGAAAGAAGAGAAGGAGAAGCAAAGAAGGTTTAGCATCCATGGAGCTTTGTGGAAGAGTTGGAAATCAAGAAAGGTAAGAAACCCAAAACCCAAATTTTATTTAAAAGATGGATTTGATGATTCAATGCTTGGATTATGATGAGAACTTGAATGTGATGATGATTGTATGATTTCTTTACTTGAAACAATGAAATTATGATAAATCTTAATTTGCCAAATTTGGGTATGTTATGGTGAAGTATGTAATATAGATTGGAAGAGTAAATTGATTAATAAATTTGAGGGTTTGATGAATGATAAAATGAGAAAAAGGTTGGGTATAGAATATTTGTTTTAGTATGGAAGTGAAGAAACTGGTTGTGATATTGGATGATTGAATTTAGAATGTTTGGAGAATTATTTAGTAATGACAATTGATGGATAAATGAGTGCTTGATGATGATGATATGGTAGTTTAGATGTGTGGGATTGGTGTAAATTGATGGATTGAGTGTTGGAAATGATATGGAGAATTAGGGATGAAATTGGATAAAAATTCGCATAAGAGCATAAACCCAGAAATCTGGAAATCGTGCTCGCGTCGCAACGCGAGGAGAACCCTTGCGTCGCGACGCGTGACAGAAAAACTGAGCATTTTTTTTTAAGTGTTCGAATTGATTTTAGACAGTTCCAATTCCACCCCAGCATAGTTAAGATCACCCATAGGGCACTAAATCAGTTCTTTAGCTCGCATTCCTTGCTAATATAACATAATATAATGAGTTACGGCTTTACGCACCTAAAACTAGTAAGTTTAGCCTAAATCTAGAATTCATCTCGTAGTTTTTAAGTCTGATCAAGCTATCACTTTTAAACATTGCAGGAAATGCGATATTCTTCGACGAAGCAGTATAGTTCCTCCAGTTTCTAAGCACTGTGAGTGGACACTTTCCCTTTTACTTGATTTTCATTTCTCATTTTCTTAAATCAGAATTACTTTTCAGCAACTAGGGCGTTAGCCAAGTTTGTTTTTATATCATATATGATTTAGCATGATTTGAGAAATTTTATGGAAAACAGATGTTTCAGTTTGAGATTTATGTTTACAGAACATGTTTTATGGTTTTTCTTTCGGGGCATGAGGTAAAACCTCACCCCAGTATGTAACTAGAGATACAGTGGAATTGACGGATTCAGAGACATGTGCATATGTGGAGGACTGAGGGGACGCTCTCAGATCCTCGAGCAGGACTAAGGTTGACAAATCCCCAAAATCCTGGTTTCAGAGCTTGGGCGGTAGCATTGATCTGCACCCCCAGTTCTAGTGGTGGCTACACCCAGTTGAGTTGTTGTCCTGGGTGTAGAGCTCTACGTTGCAGTTGAGTTGTTGTCCTGGACGTAGGGCACCATCAGCTTCAGAGATGCCCAGTTGAGTTGTTGTCCTGGGTGTAGAGCTCTACGTTGCAGTTGAGTTGTTGTCCTGGACGTAGGGCACCATCAGCTTCAGAGATGCCCAGTTGAGTTGTTGTCCTGGGTGTAGAGCTCTACGTTGCAGTTGAGCTGTTGTCCTGGACATAGAGCAGTTTTAGTTTACAGATTTTTTTTCAGTACATAATTTTCAGATTTTCGGTACTCAGATTTCAGAGTTTTCAGAACACAGATTTCAGAATTCATATTTTTAGTAAATAGTTTTCAGAAACTAGATTTTCAGAAGTACTTTTCAAAATCCAGAGTTTCAAAGACAGATTACTAGAAAGATGAAATTTCAAAAGGAAGATTTTATATAAAAATATTTTGAAATTATGGTTTTGAAGCTAAAAGGTTTTTATATCAGTTTTCAGACATTGTCTACTCACTTAGATCGTTTAGCGATCTAACTCCCCTCCAGTTTTATTTGTTTTGTACGGATTCCAGGAGGACAAGCTCGGGAGGACGGATACTGATGCAGTCACCAGGGATGGAGTCCACCAGCATTAAGTCATATAGTATAAAAGTCCAGTCAGTGTCAAAGTAAAATTTTTTGGTATGAATTAGTAAAGTACGAGTCTTTAAGAGCATATTTTAATATGTATAAGAAAAATTATTTTGATTTCACAAATATGAGAAATAAAAGTATTTCAAATTGAATGTGGTTTACATGCATGATATTGTATTAGAATAGTTTAGAATACAGTCAAATAGTCAGAGGCTTATGGGGTTAGCATAGCTATCCCCTGCCGGTAACATCTCCCAAATCGGGGATGTTACACTTGGAAGCTTTGAGTGAGTGAGTCAGCAGACACCTTACCTTCTCCAGTAGAGTTCTATTCATTCTTTCAGTAAGGCCATTCTGTTGAGGTGTATACCTTACAATTTTGTGCCTAGCTATCCCACAACTACTACACAAATCATTAAACTCTTTGTTACAATATTCCATCCCATTATTAGTTCTCAGTCTTTTGTTCTTCTTCTCAGTCTGGTTTTCAATCAAAATCTTCCAGGTTTTGAAGACTCCATAGGCCTGACCTTTGTGTTTCAGCACTGACACCCAAAGTTTTCTTGAGTAGTCATCAATTATAGACATAAAGTACCTTGCTCCACTCAAAGATGGGGTTTGTGCTGGACCCCATAAGTCTGAATATATGTAATCCAAGGTGCTTTTGGTCCTATGTTGAGGATGACCAAATTTTACTCTATGAGATTTCCCAAACACGCAGTCCTCACAGAACTCAAGTGATTCCAGCTTGCTCTCCTTAATTAATCCTTGCTTACAAAGATCACTCAGACCATTTTCACTCATGTGGGCTAGTCGAAGATGCCAAAGCTTAGCCTTTCCTAAGTTTGGATCAATTGACACTCACATTCCCAGCAATTGTATCTCCTTGCAAGACATATAAGTCATTCTGTTTCTGCCCTTTCATAGTTATCAGTGAGCCCTTGGTTATCTTCATAACACCAGATTCTATCTTGATTATATAACCATCCTCATCTAGCATCCCCAAGGAGCTTAAGTTTCTTTTCAACTCAGGAACATATCTCACTTGTTTCAACATTCTTATTACTTCGTCATGCATTTTAACACTGATAGAACCAATGCCTAACACTTTACAGACATGATTATTTCCCATTAACACTTTACCACCATCAATGTCTTTATAAGAGCAAAACAAATTTTTGTTTGGCCACATATGAAAGGAACAACCAGAATCTAGAATCCAATGACCATGTGTTAGTTTGTTGCTGGCAATTAACAGGTCTGCAGACTCATATCCTCCATCTGAGTAAGCCTCTGTTGCATCTGCCACTGCAACATCTCCATTTTTCTCACTTTCAACCTTAGCCTTGCCTTTGATCTTCTTTAAATCAGGACAATCTCTCTTAAAATGTCATTCCTTGTGGCATTGGAAGCATTTTAAGATTAGATTCTTATTCTTGGACTTGGATCTTGCATTCTTGTTTCTTTTGTTGTCCCTCTTTTCAGTTCTTCCCCTTGCCATCAAACCCTCAGCAGTGTCTCTACCTTGAGTATCATTCTTCTTCTTCAGATCTTTAGACTTCAAAGAAGACTTTACATCCTTCATTGAAAGTGTTTCTCTGCCATACAGAAGAGTGTCCACAAAGTGTTCATAAGAACTTGGTAATGAGCTAAGCAGGATGATGGCCTGATCCTCATCTTCAATCTTCTCATCAATGTTCTCAAGATCAAGCATGATTTTGTTGAACTCATCAAGATGGTCATTTAAAGAACCTTCTTCTTCCATGGCCAAAGTGTAGAGTCTTTTCTTGATGTATAGCCTATTGGCTAAAGATTTCTTCATGTACAAATCACCTAATCTTTTCCACAATCCTGCTGCAGATTTTTCATGTGACACTTCCCTCAGAACCCCATCTCCAAGACTCAGAATGATAGCACTGTGAGCCTTGTTTAGGATGTCTTTCAACTTTTCTGCATTTGGAGTTCCTGCCACTGCCTCCTTTAGGTCATCTTCGATGGCAGCTTCGAGCCCTTGTTGAACCAAAATTGCTCTCATCTTGAGTCTCCAAAGGTTGAAATCATTTTCACCATTAAACTTCTCCACTTCGATCTTGGATTGTGCCATCGTTCTCCAAGATCACTAACGCAAGCTCTGATAGCAGTTTGTTGCAGCAGAAGCTTCTTTTACACCAGCAAAATCCAGCTTCTTGAATACACGAATGGGTTTGGTTCACAATAAACACACACTCAAAGATGAGAATCAAGAACAAATCAAAAACCAGAGAAAACAAGAACAATTACACCGGAAGCATTTAAACAAACACCATGTAAACACAAAGAACAAGCACAACAACAGTGCACAAGCAAGCAAGTTTGTGAGGAAGTTCAGAGCTTCATGCTCTTTCTATTATTTAGAGAAAAGTGCCCAGATGTGTAGAGCACATTACAAACTATCACTCATACGTAAAGAGAATTTCCTGACTCCAACTATATATCAAGTTACAAGCCCCTTAACAGGCCCTATTGATCAGCTTTGATGTAAAAAACAGTTGTAACAAACAGAATTGATTTTCCCCCCTTTATTAATCGACTGGAACTAATTCACTTAACTGAGAATTTGAATCAATCTTCAACACCTTCTCCATATTCTAATAGCTTGTATATATAAATTTAAATCTTACTCATTGACTCATTGTGACAGCACAAAAACCACCATCAAGTCCTTGAAGTTGAAGATTATGAGCAACAATAAACCCAAGCATGAGAGCTCAATACTAAATCCATATATTGTTTATATAATTTTACTGTGTACATTGGGATGAGAAGTAGATGAAACAGGAGCAGATAGAAGAGAGCTGCTTACAAGAACTTTGATGCTTGCCACTCTGCAAGTATGCTGCTAGAGGTTCTGTATATGTCAGACACTGCAACACTGAATTGAGGAAACAGGTATTTCCAAGATTTTGAAGACCAGCACCCTGTAAACACGTATCCCATCACTATTAACTTTTGTATAATTTCAATGCAAATTCAAGTTCACCAAGCCGGTAATTTGAAAAGAAAATAACCTATTGTCCTACGATCAAACAACCACAACTTAAAACAAAATACCGATCTTCATAAATAATTAGGACAAAAAATACAGCAGAACCAAATCCTAAGGATGTTTCTGACAAGAACACATTATTCAAAACATCCTTGCAGCTTGCATAACTAAAGTGATAAACTAAGTAACAGCAAGTCAGAAACAAAACTCTATCAAAATAAAACATCCACAAATAACTAATATCAATGAGAACTTTCATCCATTGAGTGTTTAACCGGGGGAAAAAAATCAGACAAAACGTAAAGCAAATCTTTCCTCCACTTATGCAAAGCAGGGTTCAAATCTTAAACAATATATAATATATCAGACACAAAACACCGGGTTTAGCTGAATTCAAAAATCCAAGTTTATGGAGCTAACATCTCACAATTCTAAGAAACGTAATCCCAAAGCTGAATTCAGGATCCAATCCATTATCCCAAAAATCCGACCCGTCCACTTTCTTCGCCTGCTAATCCGACTCGGGTTTCGTGTGATCCGAGCAACTGGTGGGGTTCAGCGTCTCCAGCTTGAAATCTCCACCGTCACCACCGCCATTATTGAGCCCGGAAAAGTGCTTTCTCGCTGGATGAAACTCGATGCGCCTCTGAAACGACGTCGTAAAAGATCCCACTCCAGAATCTGAAATCGTCTCAACTCTCACCTCAGTCATCATACTTTCCATTTATTTTTTCGAAAAAAAAGATTTTATTTTTATTACGAAAATTAATGAATTTATATAAAATAGAGAAAACTCAGACGTTAATGCAGAGCGGTGGTTCGGCTTCTGCGAAAGAGAATGACGAGTAGAGGAGGGACTATTAAACCCTGCAAGAGACCTAATAAGTTTGTCATTTCGGACATCTTTCGACTTTATTGACTCAAATAATATAAATCGACAAGTTTTGTCTTTATTTGAGAAATCATAAAAAAGCAGGGATCTAGATGACAAATTCCTAGTTTTCTCATTTAGTCTCCCCTTATCACAAGTACAAAAAATCACATGGCACCTCCTAGTATGCATTATTTATTTATCTTTTTAAATCTTAAAAGATCCGAATATTTTTATTCAAAATCAAAATTACTATTCCGAGCCACAGTAGAAATCAACTAACTTATTGTATGCTCGGGAGAGCAGCGATTAAATATTTTCCAGTAACGATAACTAATTCATGCACAAAATCCAGAAAATTATCATCTAAAAACTTTCAAGTCCTGGGGATTGGAGATATATAGAAACGAGTACTAGACATCCATTACCATATTCAAACCTGAAATTTTGTATTTACTGTTCATCGATACAGCTTTGAAAACAGAGCATACGAGAATTTTGCTCACTTTTATATTATTTGTTAGAAAAAAAGACTTATAAGTTATAATTATTCATTATATCCTTCATTTTTTTATAATTACTCATTAGGCATTTATTATCTTAACAGTAAATGATAGTTGTTGTATTTTATATTGTTTCGTTAGAATAATAGTATGGATGACAATCGGAATGTCTAATCTCGGTCTCGTCATGATTATGATTCGAGACCAATAAAATTATCTCAAATTCTAATCATTTTTTAAATCGCAATGAAGAATCGACATGAGTTGTGAATGAAATTTATATTCAAGTTAATTTTTCGTCTCGAATTTCGTATCATTCGATATTGAATCTTGAATTCCGATCAAGTTTCGAGATTTTCTATTAATCATAAATAACATGTACAGTATAATTATTTTAAAAAATAAAATGAAGAACTTAAAAGATAATTAAAAAAAAAAAAAATAGAGAGAGATTTTATAACTTGCACAACCAGAAGGCATGGGCTGAGATTTACCCTCCAAGTATGATGGATGTTTTAGTCACAACAAGTGCTTGCTCAACCTTGGGCTATGGACCTAATATCTGGAATCTGAGTTTCATATTCTGCAAAGTTTTTTTTAAAAGTCGGAATTTATTTTTTCATTGTTCAAGTTAATGAAAAAGTAACAATGAGAATAAAAACGGAAAAATAACAGAAACCGAATATAACTAATTCTGGGGAGCATTCATGAGCTTGAACTATAACAAAAGCGTGCAAAAATTATTAATCTAACTCTAACATCTGCAGATGTAATCAAAGATCAATGAGAGCTAAAAACACCATCAAGATTCAGAACAAGATCCGAAATTCGTGATGCGTGAGATTGATATCAACAACTATCATCATAAAGATTTACCCAATTTGACATAAAAGTGATGCTCTTATACAAGACATGACAGTAAATAGATAATTGCATATGTG
>SKCR01045410.1:0-47567 GCA_019454045.1 Zanthoxylum bungeanum | reverse complement strand
TATAAAGAAACGAATTAATGTAAATGAGGGTAGGAAGAGCACTCACAAAATAGAATTTGGAGTGATATTTTTTGTATTCAATTCTTTATAATTATGTATGTATAATATTGAACGGTTATAATTTAATTATTTATAAATTTTTATCTAATAATTATCAATTACAATTGATACAAAACTTAATACAAAATTTAACTCAACATCAAATCCATATTCTTGAAAATAAACTAAAAATCACTAACAAGTTTTAAGTTGGGAACCTCATGCACGTCCAGGCCTCCATTATCATTTCTGCTCTACTAACTCATCTTCCAACATTCACAGCAGATTAAGTAACAGTAAATTTATCTTAATTATATGCAAGTGGGGTTTTTTTTTTTTTTTTTTTGCCTTAATTAAACAATGAACATGTTGATTTGTTCAAAACTGAATCAAATTATCTAATATAAACTTCACATGAATTCTCCTATTGTTGATTCAGTTCTTAACACAATCTTAACTTCGAATCCTAATAATTTCTTTCCCTTACACAATCCCACTAAGCAAATAAATGATAAAATTGTGGGGGCTAATTGTGTTAGTGGGGGAACACACACATAAAAAAAAAGAGTCAATTGCAGGAAACGTCATGCACACTAAATTTAAAAAGCATAATTGGCAATCTTTGGGAAAACAATTTTATTCAATTTAGATCACCAAAATCCCACTAAAGACAGTGAAATTTTTGTCTTCAACACTGTACAAAACAACTTGCTAACAGTTAATATTATTATTATCACTCAGAGGAGCCATGGCCGTGGCCATCAAAATCGTGCTTCGTTGGCATGCATAATTGCATATTCTGGCAAAGAATCTATACACGTGTTTCCACGCACCCAAAGACTCCACTTCTTAAGTCTGATCAGATGTTTAGCCACGTCAAATGGGTGATTTTTGAATGCTAATTAAATTATTATTTAATTATTTTCCATAAGTAATCCATGTGACTGCTGATATGCTAAGGCTTCTTCTATGACGTGCATTAATCACTACGCTAAACAAGGAGAAGATGATGATAATGTTAGCTAAATGTTAGCCAAAGAATTTAGGTTTTGTTAATTTATATGTACATTCAAAATATTGGGTTATCAATATCATTCGATAATAAGTTTAAAAAAGATTTTTTATTTTTTATATGAAACTATTAATATCACAAACTTATTGTTAAACATCTGAGATTAAATTAAAAAGCTATACGATCCCACAGAAGATATGAGTATTAACCTAATTAACACTGAAGGAGGTCTGTGAAAGCAAGCCACTTATTAATCTATTAGTGAGCAACTATGTTCTTAGTAATTGAGGACAAATCCACAAACTATGCCTTTACAAATAGCTAGACAAAATGGTAAAAATTAGGCATCCAAATGTTATTATTCTATTTTAAAAATTGTTGTGAAATTGGCATTTAGTCCCAGTTAAATTAAATCAGCCTATGCTAGAACACAAATGTGGAATTCATGCATATTAATTGACTGGCATAATTAGGAAAGAAAATGAAAAAAGAAAAGAAAAAGTCACTTACTTTAAGAGTATATTAATTAATTATTGGTTCAAAAATGAAAGCAGAGCCATGGCAATTTTAACCTTTCAATATTATATATACATAATTATAAAAAAAAATTGAATACAAAAATATTATTGGATCCAAATTCTATTTCCAAGTGCTGTTCCTACTCCCCATTTACACTAATTCATTTCTTTATATGAGAATATTCTCTGCTTAGATACCTTACTAAAGCATCATCCCATTTTGTGTTTACACTTTTGTATGTAAAGAAGCTAAATGTTGATTGGTGGTTTTGGTTAATTAATTTGACAAATAATATTTAAACAGCTATCAAGCCCATAAGGTGATCATAATTCTCTTTGTAAATAATCCCTCCACATATTTATATGGATATATCATATTTTTGAAGCAATCTTAAGATAAGAAGATCAAAAGCTTCCAAAATCTGATATATCCATATAAATATGTGGAGGGATTATTTACAAAGAGAATTATGTTATATCAAGAGCCGGCTCTTGGTTAAGGCAGATGAGGCGCCTGACTATGACTCCTGAATTTTTTTTTTATTATAACTCTTAAATAACTAATGGATAAGATTCCCGAAATTTTAATATTATAATAATATATTATAATTAAGAACCCCAAAATATAAAAATTACATTAGATCTCGAGAATCTCAGGACCAACCGTGATACTATCAAGACCTTAGTTATATTTCCTTGCAATTAATGTCATTACTTTGATTTGCTATCAAGACCTTTATGGTAAAATCTCATATATAGTCCCTATGAATTGGGAAAATTATTTAAATATTATTCAAATCTACCGTTGTTGTCTTATTATTAGATGTTAGAATCTGAACATTTTAGGGGTTTTTTTAAGTGATATAACTTACATCAAATAAATATGGCATACAATAATAGGTGAAATGTATAGAATAATTAAATAAAATTTTGAATGAAAACAGTTATACAACATCATCGTATATGTAAATACCCAGACCTCAAACTCTTTGATTTGTATAAAAATTTACATAATAGATTTTTTATTTTAAAAAAAAATAAAAAAATTTATCTCAAAACAATGCATTCCAAATAATATGATATTCATTGAGTAGATGGAACAAATATGAAAAGCTTAAAAAAATGACGACAAATAAAATATATATATATATAATTCCGTTAAGTTGATTTTGGAAATTCGCCTCAAAAAGGTTGAATTTATAGCCCGTTGGTCAGCTAGCTATTGATTTTGAGAAAGATTGAGACAAGTGATATGTGTGTATTTGCTTCCATCTTTGTCATTATTCTTATCAATTTTCATATATATATATATTAATAACAAACGTTAGAAACTAATTTTCGTAACCTATATTATTCTACAATTGTGAAGAAAGTTTTCATAGTATTAATATTGCAAATTAATTAATTAGAGGGAATAAAAAATGTCAATTTCTATTTGTGTTACGAAATGTTGATAGTTCCATGAGTTATCCTTTATAATTATATTTTATAAGTATGATGTTATACGTACGTAGGATTTTGGACATACAGCTTGCAATTTTGATATTTGCTACATCTTGTGTGTTCATATTTCACCAGTTTGGTCAAGGACTCAAGGTGGCAAAAAATAAATAATTAAATAAGCAAGAATATAAAATTGTGTAGATTTTCTCAAATTCTATTTATAACCTAATGAATATGACCTAATTAAATAAACATAAGCCAAGCTTATATGGATTTTTCTTCTTTCGATCAAAGGGAACTCAAGAAAGGATGATAAACATGCAATTAATTAATAATAAAATGGTATTTAACGAGTTTGTTTAGTTCCTCTAATTTCTCTCTCTATCTGGATATGCTTTAAACATTGTGGTTATAGAATTAATAAAACCAAAAGATGCGACGATAGAACACAGATTAATTATAAAGATTCTACCAGAGGAAAAAAGAGAAAAAAAAAAATTGCCTTTACTCAGAGATTACAAATCAAGTAGAATCTTGCCATATCATCACCTATACATTGCTTGGGATTATTCCCAAAAACAAGAGAAAGTAATCGGGAAGTCCCTTCCCGTCCCATCCCGATTATAATTCAAAATTAAAAAATCATTCTGAATCTTGATTGGTATTTTGAATTAGGACGGAAAATCATCCTTAATCACAAACCGGTGCAGGATCTCGAATCTTGATCGAGATTTGAGATTTTTAAGATAAAATTTGAGATTTGAGACAAAAAAAAATCATCACAAATCTGGGCCTAATTTTTTATTCGGGGTGACATATCATCCCGAATCCTGACCGAAATTTTCATTCGAAATAAAAAAATCATCTCGAATCCTAGATCAAACTAAATGGGATCTTGATCGAAATTCGAGATTTTCTGTCAATTCTCCCACAAACCCTTAACGATAATGAAGGTGTTTGATCACTACAAGAAATGTTACTTTTAGATTGTGGACGCTGGATTTCGACCGAGGTCCTCAATCAGAATTTGTAAGTTGAGGGCACTAGCGATCCTGCAAAACAAAGTAGAATGAGTTGGAGTAGACTACCACCGGTATTGTGGGTGCCGAGTACACTCCGACGCCCAAGTCAGTAGTGTGAAATGGTCTGTAAATGTGTAAAATGTGAAAGCAAGGCTTGTTATTACCTTAACCTTCTTTGGGTGGCCGTGAGGGAGGTGACAAATGTTTAGGAAATGCGAAGTTCTAAAAACTGGTGTCTGAGAGCAGAAGATTTGACTGTGACAAGTCAGGCTTGAGTGAATTGTACTACGAATTCTGTTTCTATTTATAGATGGAGAAAGATGAAACCTTTAGCTTTGCACATGGAAAAAGGGGTCCCATAACATAATTGAAAGATGAAATTTCGGGGATCTCTAATCTCTGCATGTGGAAGACATATATCATGTTTAGAAAAAAAAGGAAAATAGTTGGTAACGAATTGAAGTGTGTTTTATGTTGTTCCTTGGTTTGACTTTATGTGTGTAGCCTTATGTAAAAGTGGTATCAAGTCTTTTTGGGCCTTGCTTTGGGTTTGGCTAGGCTTCTGTTTGGGGGCCTTACTTGACATTGGTTTTTGAATGGAAAGACAATTTTACCCCTGGACCAATTTTGGCCCGTACAGTTTGTCTCATACTCTTCAAGTTAAAAAGTCTTTTGATTTGAAGAGTATTTCTATATGTGTTGAACAGAACAAAATATAAGAGCATGTGTCAAGAAAACACAGCTGTAAACGTTACCTTGTGTCAATACTTGGTTCAACACGGTTACTAGTGTGGGAACACAGAAACTGGGCGACACATGTTGTTCCGGGCTCGCGGCCCGGTTGGGAGTACGGAGTAGCCCGCGGGGGACTAAACCGGAGAATAATGGAGTCGCCACCCGGTGTGAACCGGGACAAAGATTTAAGACCGCAATCACCCCTCGTAAGGGAAGACCTCAAACCGTTGGGTTCAGAATGGTCCCTTACTTATGCCACTTGTAAGGAAATGATTTGTGCAATAATTTAACCAAGCCTAAGCAACATTTATTTCCAAGGATAATTTACTCCTAAGTTCGCATGCATAAGTACAAGACGCATATCTAAGTTTGCATATACCCTATGTCCGAATTTGCATACAACCTATTTGCATATAATCTATGTCCCAATTTGCATGCATAAAGATAAATACGGCTAGCATGCAATATCATAAGCACATTACATTAGATCATATAATGCGGAAAAAAAAAAAAGAACAACCTAGACATAATGCAAATTCCAAACGCAAAATAAATGACTAATCATGCTTGAAAATGAACAACCAAATAGGCTAAATCATGCCTAAGAACCAAGTAACATACTAATGGCCTAATCATGCTTGAATACCATCTCATGAACACATCAAATAGATAAATGCAGGGATACAAATAATATGATTGATTACATGATACAAGAGAAATCACCTAAGAAACAATTATGCATGACATGTGATGAAAATGACTCAATTCAGTGTATGCGCGTTCGTGTAGCGTTTGAAAACATGTTCGAACGGTAAACAGAAGGTTCGCGTTCGTATAGAGCTTGAGAACGCGTTCGAACGGGACAGAACCTGATGAAACAAAACACATTCGTGTTCGAGTAGCGCTCGTAAACGCGTTCAAACGGTAAACAGAAGGTCCGCGTTCATATAGCGTTTGAGAACGCGTTCGAACGGGACCAGACCTGATGCATGATAAAACAAAGGAAATATGTGCGCGTTCGAGTAGCGTTAGTAAACGCGTTCGAACGGTAAACAGAAGGTTCGCATTCGTATAGCGTTCGTAAACGCGTTCGAACGAACTGAGACAGAAAACATACGTTCATGCGGCGTTCTGAAACGCGTTCGAACGGGGTTACAGCAGTGACCTCAAAAAAATAGTAAACAACATGACACATACATGAACGGGTGAATAGATGACACCTAATAAATAATAACGGGCTACAAGGCGCGGCAAAGCATCGTGGTAAAGGATTTTAACCCCTCGAAACAGAGGACCTTTAATCCAACTTACTAAGCCCATGCGCTAATAACATAATGCACATAAAAATAAAGACAACAATATCGGACTTTGTATACCCGATTGAACACATCTTACATTCAACCGAATATACGTCATCTGGCGCGGCGAAGCATCGTGGCAAATGATTTTAACCCCTCGAAACGAAGGACCTTTAATCCAACTGACTAAGCCCATGCGCTAATGACATAATGCATATAAAAATAAAGACAACGATATCGGACTTTGTATACCCGATTGAACACATCTTACATTCAACCGAATATACGTCATCCGGCGCGGTGAAGCATCGTGGTAAAGGATTTTAACCCCTCGAAACGGAGGACCTTTAATCCAACTTACTAAGCCCATGCGCTAATGACATAATGCATATAAAAATAAAGACAACGATATCGGACTTTGTATACCTGATTGAACACATCTTACATTCAACCGAATATACATCATCCGGCGCGGCAAAGCATCATGGTAAAGGATTTTAACCCCGCGAAGCGGAGGACCTTTAATCCAACTTACTAAGCCCATACGCTTTATCTCATCATTACACAAACAAAAAACATACAGAAAGTAAAATGGCGAAATAAGATGCGGATAATAAACAATCAAGATAAAATAAAGGGAGATATGTGACGTTTGATCAAGTGGTACCTGGAGTTGTATCCCAAGTACAGACCGCACTACCGTCCATTCGGATTCGACTACGGAATTTACATCTAGGTTTCCATCCTATATACCACAAGAGACGACACATTTTCCCTTCATTCAAAGGCCACAACATGCATCCACAAACGACTCTCATGCGAATAAAACAATTAAAAGACGAATGACAATAAATAGGAAAAGTACCTTCAGGTCTAACCTTTTAAATCACCTCTCAGACGTATGGTACACGATCGTCGGAAGGGTTAACACTCCGCAACTCCTCCGGTTCACTGGTTCACTGCTCTCATTCGTTGTCTCACTGTTTTGAGTCGTCGTTCTCCCTGTTTTGCTGTTGTTTTTACTGTATTTCACTGCTCTTTCGGTGACATTTTCTGGTCACTGTTTCAGGTATTTTAGGCTACTATTTTGGATATGTTTTGAAGGTTTAAAGTGCAGTTTTTTAGTTACTGTTTTAGGTGATTTAGGGGTTGTTGTATAGGGGTCATTTTCGGTGATGTGTGGCTATTTCGGGGGCTGTATTTGCGTGTTCAATGGCTGTTGTATGGGGGTGCAGTAGGCGTGAGTGGATGGTGTTTAGGGGGATTTCTTGTGTGAATGAGCTAGGGTGTCAATGCCTTGCCGAATTTTTGTGGTTTGTATAAATGTGCTAGGAGGGGGAAGTGTTGGAATTGGGTTTCTTTTATAGGCAAAGTGCTAGGGTTTCTCCTTGTTTGAAAAGGAAGGAATCAATTAGTGTCTTACAAGGAAAGCAAAAGATTGATTGGAGACAAGATTTGGTTTGTTTAGGAAGGTTATATATTTAATTTGTTTTGTTTAGGCATGAGATTTGTTTGATTGATTTTAATTAGGCATGATTTTATTTTAATTTGATTTATGATTTTTAGATTTTATTTAATTCCCCATGTGTTAAATATGCATTTTATTAATTTGGATGTGTTTTATAGGCTTTGGTGGGCTAATTGGGCTTGGTGTGAGGCTAGCAGCAAAACCAGAAATACTGACACCGTTCGAACGCCGATTCGAACGCTACACGAACGCCCGCAATCTGCTTGACGTTTGAACGTGGTCACGAACACAGCACGAACGAAAACAGTGAACTTGTGAAATGAATCCGATGACATACTTATTCTGAATTTCCCCTTCAGACGTCCGTTTCCCGCGACTTCCGTGACATAAAAGGTAGTGCTTCCAAATGAGACTCATCATATGGACTTATATGCAAAAATGCAGTGCCTACAGTCGCCCCCACTTTGATGGGACTTGTGTACTGTGTAACAGTGACAATCCTATCAAAGTACGTCCAATGCATTTTTACTTACCTGGCTCGCCAGCTGCCACCTGGCTTGCCTGTTGTGCTGAATTGAGTTGATTGTGCCGTACCCGGCGTGCTAAACCCCGCACCTGAGGTGTCGCAGTTGAGTCTCCGTACCTAGAGTGCCGCAGTGATATCTCCATACCCGGAGAGCCGTACCTGGCAAGCTAAACCCCGTACCTGAGGCGTCGCAGTTGCGTCTCCATACATAGAGTGCCGCAGTGATATCTTCATACCAGGAGTGTCGTACCTGGCAAAACTGATCTGATATCTCCATACCCGGAGTGCCATACCTGGAAAAACTGATCTGATATCTCCATACCCGGAGTGCCGTACCTGGCGTGCTAAACCTCATACCCAAGGCGTCACTGTAATATCTCCATACCCGGAGTGCCATACCTGGCGTGCTAAACCTCATACCCAAGGTGTCGCTGTAATATCTCTATAACCCGGAGTGCCGTACCTGGCGTGCTAAACCTCATACCCAAGGCGTCGCAGTAATATCTCCATACCCGGAGTGTCGTACCTGTCGTGCTAAACCTCATACCCAAGGCGTCGCAGTAATATCTCCATACCCGGAGTGCCGTACCCGGAGTGCTAAACCTAATACCCAAGGCGTCGCTGTAATATCTCAATACCCGGAGTGTCGTACCTGGCGTGCTAAACCTCATACCCAAGGTGTCGCAGTAATATCTACATACCCAGAGTACCGTACCTGGCGTGCTAAACCTCATACCCAAGGCGTCGCAATAATATCTCCATACCCGGAGTGCCGTACCTGGCGTGCTAAACCTCATACCCAAGGCGTCGCAGTAATATCTCCATACCCGGAGTGTCGTACCTGGCGTGCTAAACCTCATACCCAAGGCGTTGCAGTAATATCTCCATACCCGGAGTGCCGCACCTGGCAAAACTGATACTGATGTCTCCATACCCGGAGTGCCATACCCGACAAGACTGATACTGATAATGTGATGGTTCGTTCTCGAACCATGCTGTGAGGTGGTCCATTCCCGAACCATTACTATGTGAGGTGGTCCATTCCCGAACTGTTACTGTGTGAGGTGGTCCATTCCCGAACCATTACTGTGATGTGGTCCATTCCCGAACCTTGCTCCATTCTCGGAGTGCCATTCCCGGCTTGTTCATTCTTGAACCTGGCTCCATTCTCAGATTGTCATTCTCGGCTTGTTCATTCTCGAACCTTGCTCCATTCTCGGATTGCCATTCTCGGCTTGTTCATTCTCGAACCTTGTTCCATTCTCGGATTTCCATCTCGGCTTGTTCATTCTCGAACTGTGCTCCATTCTCGGAGTGCCCTTCCCAGCAAGACTGATACTGATAATGATGTGGGCCTCGCCCCCAGAGTGCCATACCCGGCAAGATTGATACTGATGCTAATATGGGCCTCGCCCCAGACTGATGCTGATGTGGGCCTTGCCCCAGAATGATGTGGGCCTCGCCCCAAACTGATACTGATATGGGCCTCGCCCCTAGGACTCATCCCCAAGACTAAAACTGATATGGGCCTCAACCCTGGGATTCATCCCCGAAACTACTACTCATATGTTGCTGATTCTGGTTGGCTTGTCTTTGCCGCTTTCTCTTTTTCTTCTTTGAAACCTGTTATTACAAAAAAGAAAAAATGATGCAAATATGTTACGTGTATGCATGCATGAATGAATTTTCTATTCCGTTGGGTTAGGTCTTCTGCCAATTCCTCTGGTGACAATTCTTCTCTTCTTCAGGCAAAGTACAGCTTCAATCTGTCAACATTGATCGGCTTGGTGAACTCGTTCCCTTCCAAATCTGACAGTCTCACTGCCCCTATTTCCCACTTTCTGAATGGCTATCTTATCTTTTCTGCTTGCTTCTTTCGGGAATCCCATGTGTTCTGAGTGTCGCTGAATTTTATGGTATCAGGGTTGAATGCTTTTGTCAAATATACTCATGTCATGCAGGTTGAAAGGAAATGACTCAGGCAAGTAGGCGAAGTGGATGTCTTTATTATTATTCAGGAAAAGGTTCGAACAAGTAGACGAAGTCGATGTCTCTACTAAAAATGCAGAAAATAAACCAGAAAGAACAGTTTCATTATTCACAGCAGCATGCCTTCGTCCTCGGCCTATGGTTCTTCACTGCTTCATCCTCTATCCTCATGGAAGAAACTGGGTGTGGTTGAAAGTTTGGAGGACAAAGCTTTTGGGCAGGCCGGAGTTGATAATGTAAGTGGGTGGGGGAACATAGTGATAATTTGGTAGAGGGTTGGTGTGTGTGCTAGGCTGTTCTTTTTTAGGATTGGGTATTTTGTGGGCATCAATGAGGTCCTGAATTTCATACCGGAGGCGGGAACAGCTGTCAGTATCATGGCCGTGTTGCTGGTGGAAGTGATAGTAGCGGTCTATTTTTAGATTTGGTGGTGGGGGATTTGGAAGTGGTTTAGGCTCCAAGGGTTTTAAGAATCCTTGCCTTGTCAACTTCTCAAGCACTTTGGACAAAGGTCTTCCCAAGTTGGAGAAACACCGGTTCTTGATAGCAGCAACTTCAGCAGTAGTGGGCTTGGTTTCAGAATGCCCCCCGAAATTCCTCATCTTCTGGCCATAAAACTTTCTGTTTCCAGCCTCATCTTCTTCAATATCCATAACAGTCTCTCTCAACTGTCAGAAATCTGCAATCATGGAGGTCATCATCCTCAGCTTGCCATAAATCGAGGGCTTGGTGCCCTTGATGATCATTTTAATCTGGTCATTCTCAGAGGGCCGAGTCTGTATTTTCAGAAGCTGGCTTCTCCAGCGGTCTACATACTCCTTGAAGCTTTCTTCCGGCTTCTGCTTAGTGTTCTCCAAATCACGGAGTGACAAATCAATCTCTAAGTCTGTAACATATTGTTTCAGAAAAGCATCAGCTAGTTCCCTCCAATCTTCCTTAACCTTCTTCTCAAGGCTGTGATACCAAACCACATGTGCTTCATCGAGTGACATCCCAAACATCTTTTTGACTTGGCGCTATGACAGGCCCACTGAACTCATCACCGAGACATATTGCCGCAGATGGACCATCGGGTCCCCATTCCCTTTGAACTTGGCCATATCCGGCATCTTGAACTGAGTTGGCACCTGTCTTCGAAGGTTATTGCCTCATAATCGAACAACTCTTCATGTTTACCCCTAATTTTGCGGGTAACCGTTTCTCTACCTGATCCCGAAGCTTCTGAAATTCTACCTGAGACCCAATCATTCTTTCTGTCGCATATTCTGTCATGTCATCATCAAAATTGGGGATATCATCCCCCAACCCATTCGGAGGCTCCTCACGCCTCACATTCTCAGAATTTCCCCCAGCACGGGGTACAACCATACCAGCCACAACAGTAGTCAAGGCTTGCAACTGTTCAGTAATTTTGGCGAAATCGTTTTCCAACTGATCTATCTGGGATACCTCGTTATCGGATGTACTCATATCTGTTACCGATCTTTTAGTGAGTCTTTCATCTTTCCTAACCCAACAGGAATCTATGATTCTTTTATGGACATAGAGGGTGTTAACAGGATATATGTATGCATGAGATGAATGAGATGCATGCGATACAAGGAATATATCAATTCATTAAAATCTTCACGCAAATTGGTCCATCATCATTTTAGAAGCTTTTGGGCTAACTGTCATAGGAGTGAACTCGTCCCAGTTTAAATGGCCAAACAAGTTCACATCTCATGGCAAGAAGTCCAACTGTATCCAAAAGATAATGTTCCTAAACACAAACATATAATGACCCATTGGCGTTTTAGAAGCTTTTGGCCCAATCATCATAATATATGTTCTTGTCCTAGTTTAAATGGCCCAACAAGCCCATACCTCATGACAAAAGGTCCGAATGGATTCAAACGACAATGTTCAAAAACGCAAGCATACATAAATAATTTCTACAGAGTGGCCCATCAGCATTTCAGAAGCTTTTGGCCCAATTGTCATAGGATACGAACTCATCCCAGTTTAAATGGCCTAACAAGTTCGCATTTCTGGCAAGAAGTCCAACTGCATCCAAATGATGATGGTCCACAAGCACAAGGAAATAGTTGCTATAGGCTTTACAACTCCAGTCTACGTGTGGGTTTACGGAGTATAGACAAAGACTCTCGCTGGCGAAGGATTACCCACACTAGGTCTCCCCACTCAAGGGTCCGAGCGACCAAGTGAGCGCACCCTTTTTATACACTAAGGTATGTGCCAACGAGCTATGGTGTGTGACTGACTGTCAAATGGATTTCCCGTTGTAGATTCCCCAGAGGGAGGGTGGAGCGAGACTCTCTTAAGTACCCAGCCTCTTATGCTCTTATCGCTTGGTGTCAGGAATAAACAACGAGTCCTCCAAATTAGTCCATCACAATAGGCTACAAGTAAATGATTATCTGGGTGCCTGTAGGCACTGCATTCTCGCATGTGAAACCCGATGATGAGTCTCAATTGGAGGAACTACCTTCTTTTAGCTAAGGATATTGCGGGAAACGGAGGTCGGAAGGGGAAATTCGGAATAAGTATGTCATCAAGTTCATTCCACAAGTTCACTGTCTTCGTTGGTGCTGCGTTCGTTACTTCGTTCGAACCTCGTGCAGATTGCGGACGTTCGTGCCACGTTTTAATTGGCGTTCGAACGGAGTCGGTGTTTCTGGTTTTGCTGCTAGCCTCACGCCCCAGCCCATTTAGCTCCCCAAAGCCCATAAAACACATCCCAAATTAAATAAATAATATTAATTTAAACATTAAACATTAAATAAAATATTTAAACCATTTACCAATTAAATAAAACATTTACCAAACTTAAACTAAAATCATGCCTAATATAAATAAATTGAATATATTATACTAAAACTAAAAAGAAGATATACCTAATTAAAATAATCCTAACCAATTAAAGCCAATCATATATTTGACTTCCTAATCTAATAAGATAATTACCAATCTAAAATATTTGTATTCCTAAACCAACACAAATTAAATATTACAACTTCCTAATTTAAAATATTTTGTCCCCCCTCAATCTTGTGTATGCCTTTCTTGGAAATCCTAATTGAATACCAAAATCCTTTTCTTGTGAGACAATGGCAACCCCTAGCTCTCTTCTATATAAACATGCACTAACCTAGCCATCCCTCCTCTAGACTCTCTCTAATCCACGCCCAGAAAAATAAAAACAATTGACACATACACAAAAAGAGAACAAAGAGCCCCTAACCATCTCCTCCATAGCCGAATCCACCACAAGCAACCATCTTCCATAGCCGAATCCAAAACCAAAACACTCCCCCCTTTCACACCGAAAACACATCCCTTACCATCACTGAAACAACACCTCTAAAACACTCCCAAACACCCCTTGAATCCCTTAAAACAGTAACATAAAAGACACTTACAATCCTTGAAATAACCACACAAAACCACACCAAAAGAAAACACGCGGAACAGTCCATCAAGAACATCAAAACAGTCCATAAACAGTAAGCAGAGGACACAGAGGAAAGGTAGCAAAACCACAAGGAAACAGCAGCAAAACGGAGTCGTAACAGTAGCTTGAGCGGCTGACCAGCGAAGGAAGAGGCAAACCAGTGAACCAGAAAAGTTGCGTAGCTGCACCCCCTTCCGATCTTCGTGAAACGCGAGTCCGAGAGACAGCTTAAAAGGTTAGACCTGAGGGTATCTTTCACACTTATTCTTATCTAATTTCTGGTCATTTATTTTGATTATATTTTCTGTATTTGTGGCATTTGTTGTGTGTACGATGTGTGTTGTGGGTATTGGATGAATGGAAGAATGTCGTCTCTTGTGGTATATAGGATGGAAACCCAGACGTAAATTCCGTAGCCGAATCCGAATGGACGGTAGTGCGGTCTGTACTTGGGACACAACTCCACGTACCACTTGAGTAAACGGCATCTTCTCTCGTTTTGTGTTACTTTGGTTTATGTATTTCTTGTCCTTTAAATTCGGTATGTTGCATTATTCCCGTATGATACGATCGAGTGCATGGGCTTAGTAAGTGCGATGAAAGGTTCCCTAATTGGAGGGTTAAAATCCTTCACCACGATGCTCTGCCACACCGATTGATGTGTGTTCGGTTGAATGCGAAATACGTTCAATCGGACATACTGAGTTTGACATGATTGTCTTTATTTTCGTATGCATGATTCAACCGAGCGCATGGGCTTAGTAAGTGTGATGTGAGATCCCCTATGGGGAGGGGCTAAAGCCCTTTACCACGATGCTTTGCCGCGCCGGTTGATGTGTGTTCGGTTGGATACAAGATACGTTCAATCGGGCACACTATGTTTAATATTATTGCTTTTCATTCTATGTATGCATGATTCAGTCGAGCGCATGGGCTTAATATGTTGGTCTAAAGGTCCTCTCTTTGAGAATCAAGAGCCCCAAAATGCCACCTTTATGGCAGTACTTCGCCGCGCCCCTTTATTTTATCGTTTATACATTGCGTCCCATTTCATGCATCAGGTCTGTTCCCGTTCGAACGCGTTTACGAACGCAACTCGAACGCGCATGTATTTGCCTTGTCATGCATCAGGTCTTATTTATGTTCGAACGCGTTCACGAACGCCATACGAACGTGAGCATTCTGTTTCATTTCCGTTCGAACGCGTTCACGAACGCCATACGAATGTGAGCATTCTGTTTCATTTCCGTTCGAACGCGTTAACAAACGCCATACGAACGAGAGCATTCTGTTTCATTTCTGTTCGAACGCGTTATCAAACGCCATACGAACGCGAAACTTCTGTTTATCGTTCGAACGCGTTTACGAATGCTACACGAACGCGCACCCACTGAACTGAGTCCTCTTCATTAGATTTCATGCATAGTTTTCCTAGTAGCTATCCCCATATATGAATACAAATATGTTAATGTATTACAATTCATATGCTTATGTCATGATAACATTTGAGTATTATTTCTTGCGGTATATAGGATGGAAACCCAGACGTAAATTCCGTAGCCGATTCCGAATGGACGGTAGTGCGGTCTGTACTTGGGATACAATTCCACGTACCACTTGGAAAAGTGCCCATATGTGTGTTTGTATGGTTAATATGTGTGCTTGTGTTTTCCTGAATGTAATATGCAAATGAAGTTGTATGTTTGTTGCTATTTTGATATATGTTAAGCATGCAATTTTAAATGTGAGATATATGTGAAATGTGTGCATAAGTTTTATTTTGCATATGAGAATTAGAAGCATGATACTCTTGGAAATAAGTGTTATTTAAGCTTGATTAAATTATTACATAAATCCTTTCATTACAAGTGACATAAGTAAGGGACCATTCCGACCCAACGGTTTGAGGTCTTCCCTTGCGAGGGTGAGTGCGGCCTTAAATCTTTGTCCCGGTTCACACCGGGTGGCGACTCCATGTTATTTAGTACTTCCCAACTAGTGCCGCGAGCCTAGAACGGCGTCGCCCAGGTCCTGTTGTCTACAGTCTGGCGACTCCACTGGGGATAGAGAAAATCGGCCCCGAAATATTATCTTGTAATGTTTGGATTTATGTTCTAATTGACCGTGTCTATAGTGGATGAAATGAGGGTTTAATCAAAGGCATTTTGAGGCTAGGTAATGGTTGGTGTCTTCCTTCACTCACTACCTTTCTAGAAGGAAAAGCTGTGGAGGCACCTAGATAGCCATCTACTCGTAACCTATTGTGATGGACTAATTTGGAGGACTCGTTGTTTATTCCTGACACCAAGCGATAAGAGCCTAAGAGGCTTGGGTATTTAAGTGAGCCTCGCTCCACCTTCCCTCTGGGGAATCTACAACGGGAAATCCATTTGACAGTCCGTCACACACCATAGCTCATTGGCACGTACCTTAGTGTATAAAAAAGGGTGCGCTCACTTGGTTACTCGAACCTTTGAGTGGGGAGACCTAGTTGTGGGCCATCCTTCGCCGTGAGAGCCTTTGTCTATACTCTTGCTAACCCACCCATAGACCGGTTTGTATGGTTAAAGTAACAATTATTTCCTTGAGTATGTGCTTGTGGACCATCCTCATTTGGATGCAGTTGGACTATTGTCAGAAATGCGGGCTTGTTGGGCCATTTAAACTGGGGCAAGTTCGTACCGTATGACTATTAGGCCCAAAGCTTCTGAAATGTTGATGGGCCATTATGTAAAAATTGTTATGTTATGTTTGCATTATCTCTCTTTTATGCTTGTGTTTGGGAACATCATCGTTTGGATTCATTTGGACTATTTGTCATAAGATATGGGCTTGTTGGGCCATTTAAACTGGGACAAGAACGTATTTTATGACAATTGGGCCGAAGGCTTCTAAGTGTTGATGAGCCACCTTGTGCTTGTGTTCGGAATGTTACCATTTGGATTTAGTTGGGCTCCTTGCCATGAGACGTGAACTTGTTGGGCCATTTAAACTGGGATGAGTTCACTCCTATGACAATTAGCCCGAAAGCTTCTAAAATGTTAACAGGCCGATTTGTGTGAAAATTTTAATTGATTTAGTATGTTATATATGTTACATGCATCTCACGCACCTCATGCATACATACATCATGCTAACCCTTGTGTTCTAAAAGCCATCATAGACTCCCGTTGGGTTAGAGAAGAGGGAAGACTCACCAAAAGACCGGTAACAGACATGAGTACATCCGATAATGAGGTATCCCGGATAGATCAGTTGGAAAATGTTTTGGCAAGATTACCGAACAGTTGCAAGCTTTGACTGTTGCCATGACAAATATGGCTGTGCCCCGTGCTGGGGGAAACTCTGAGAATGTAAGACGTAGGAGACTCCGAATGGATTGGGGGATGACATCCCCGCTTTTGATGATGATATGGCTGATTATACCACTGGAGAAAAGTTGGGTCTCAGGCAGAATTGCAGAAACTCCGTGACCAGATAGAGTCCGTTACCCGTAAGATGAAGGGTAAGGATGAAGACTTACTAGACTATGAGGTGATGACCTTTGAGGAACAGTTGCCTGCTCAGTTCAGAATGCCCGACATGGCCAAGTTTAATGGAATGGAGACCCGAGAGTCCACCTGCAGCAATATGTCTCAGTCATGAGTTCAGTGGGCCTATCACAGCACAGCGCCAATCCAAAAGATGTTTGGGATGTCACTCGAGGGGGCACCTGTGGTTTGGTATCATAGCATTGAGAAGAAGGTTAAGGAAGATTGGAGGGAACTAGCTGATGCTTTTCTGAAGCAGTATGTTACAGACTTAGAGATTGACTTGTCACTCCGAGATTTGGAGAACACTAAGCAGAAGCCGGAAGAAAGCTTCAAGGAGTATGTAGATCGCTGGAGAAGCCAGCTTTTGAAAATGCAGACTCGGCCCTCAGAGAAGGACCAAATCAAAATGATCATCAAGGGTACTAAGCCCTCTATTTATAGTAAGCTGAGGAGGATGACTTCGATGATTTCTGATTTTCGACAGTTGAAGGAAACTGTCATGGATATAGAAGAAGAAGAAGCTGAGAACAGAAAGATCTATGGCCAGAATAGGAGGACTTTTGGGGGGCATTCTGAGGCCAAGCCCGCTGCGGCCGAAGTCGCTGCCATCAGAAACAGGCAATTCTCCAACCTTGGTAGACCTTTGTCTGAGGTATTTGAAAAGTTACAGGGACAAGGAATCTTGAAACCCTTAGAAGGCAAGTCACTTCCGCACCCCCCACCACCACACATAAATGTGAACCTTTATTGTCACTTCCACCAGCTACATGGCCATGACACCGACAACTGCACCCGCCTCAGGCATGAAATTCAAGATCTCATAGATTCCCATAAAATACCCAACCCATGAAAAGAAACCATCAACCACCAAGCTTCTTACATGGATGACAGTGAAGAACCATAGGCCGAGGAAGAAGGCAGTGCTGCGGATGATGGAGATGTTCCTCCTAGTCTATTTGATCCGGTTTTTTTAAAAAAAGACATTGATTTTGTTACTTGTTCGAACTCTTTTCCTCAACGATAATAAAGACGTTCATTTCGCTGAAACTCTTCTGCAATATGAGTATATTTGAGAAAGTATTCACCTTGGTACTATGGAATCCAGTGATGGACACAGGGAACCTTCGAAATAAGAGAACAGAAAAGATAAGATAGACATTCAGAAATTGGGAAATAGAGGCAGTGAAAATGTCAGACTTGGAAGGGAATTAGTTCACCGAGCCGATCAATGTAGACAGATTGAAGCAGTAGCTTGCCTGAAGAAAAGAAGACTAAGCAGTCATCAAGAAAGTTGACGGAAGACCTAACCCGACGGGATAAGAACATTCATACATGCATACACGTAACACATTTTGCATCCTTTCGTGTTTGTTCTGTTTTGTATTCACAGGTTTTGAAGAAAAAAAAAAAGAAAAGTGGCAAAGACAAGCCAAACAGAAGCAGTAACAGTACAATGTCAGCAGTCTTCAGGAATGTATCACATGGGTGAGGCCCATATTAGCAGTATCAGTCTGGGGGAGAGGCCCATATCGGTAGCAATTAGGGCCGAGGCCCACTTCATTATCAGCATTGCCGGGTATGGCATTCTGGGGCCAAGGCCCACTTCAGTATCAGCATTGCCGGGTATGGAATTTTGGGGGCGAGGCCCATACTACATCAGATCAGCATTGCCGGGTATGGCATTCTGGGGGTGAGGCCCGCATCACATCAGATCAGTTCCGCCGAGAATGGCACTCCGAGAATGGAGATATAGTCCGGGAATGGATAGCTCGAGAATGAGCACGCCGAGAATGGCACTCCGAGAATGGAGATATAGTCCGGGAATGGACAGCTCGAGAATGAGCACGCCGAGAATGGCACTCCGATAATGGAAATACAGTTCAGGAATGAACAAACCGGGAATGGCACTCCAAGAATGGAAGCATAGTTCGAGAATGAACACCTCACAGTAAAGGTTCGGAATAGACCAACTCACAGTAACAGTTCGGGAATGAACACCTCACAGTAATGGTTCGGGAATGGACCAACTCACAGTAACGGTTCGGGAATGGACCACCTTACAGTAACAGTTCGGGAATGGACATCTCACGGTAACAGTTCGAGAATGAACACCTCACAGTAACGGTTCGGGAATGGACCACCTCACAGTAACGGTTCGGGAATGGACCAACTCACAGTAACGGTTCGGGAATGGACCACCTTACAGTAACAGTTCAGGAATGGACATCTCACGGTAACAGTTCGGGAATGAACACCTCACAGTAACGGTTCGGGAATGGACCAACTCACAGTAACGGTTCGGGAATGGACCAACTCACAGTAACGGTTCGGGAATGGACCAACTCACAGTAACGGTTCGGGAATGGACACCTCACGGTAACAGTTCGGAATGAACACCTCACGGTAACAGTTCGGAATGAACACCTCACAGTAACGGTTCGGGAATGGACCAACTCACAGTAACGGTTCGAGAATGGACCACCTTACAGTAACGGTTCGGGAATGGACCACATCACAACACGGTTCGGGAATGAACCAGGGGTCGCAGCACCTCACCACCCAAATCAACTCAAACACGTGGAAAGTCAAGTGGCAGTTGGCTAGCCAGGTAAGTGAAAATGCATTGCATAACTTTGATAAGATTGTCACTGTTACACATTACACAAGTCCCATCAAAGTGGGGGCGACTGTAGGCACTGCATTCTCGCATGTGAAACCCGATGATGAGTCTCAATTGGAGGCACTACCTTCTTTTAGCTAAGGATATTGCGGGAAACGGAGGTCGGAAGGGGAAATTCGGAATAAGTATGTCATCAAGTTCATTCCACAAGTTCACTGTCTTCGTTGGTGCTGCGTTCGTTACTTCGTTCGAACCTCGTGCAGATTGCGGACGTTCGTGCCACGTTCTAATTGGCGTTCGAACGGAGTCGGTGTTTCTGGTTTTGCTGCTAGCCTCACGCCCCAGCCCATTTAGCTCCCCAAAGCCATAAAACACATCCCAAATTAAATAAATAAATATTAATTTAAACATTAAACATTAAATAAAATATTTAAAACCATTTACCAATTAAATAAAACATTTACCAAACTTAAACTAAAATCATGCCTAATATAAATAAATTGAATATATTATACTAAAACTAAAAAGAAGATATACCTAATTAAAATTAATCCTAACCAATTAAAGCCAATCATATATTTGACTTCCTAATCTAATAAGATAATTACCAATCTAAAATATTTGTATTCCTAAACCAACACAAATTAAATATTACAACTTCCTAATTTAAAATATTTTGTCCCCCATCAATCTTGTGTATGCCTTTCTTGGAAATCCTAATTGAATACCAAAATCCTTTCCTTGTGAGACAATGGCAACCCCTAGCTCTCTTCTATATAAACATGCACTAACCTAGCCATCCCTCCTCTAGACTCTCTCTAATACACGCCCAAGAAAAAGAAAAACAATTGACACATAAACAAAGAGAACAAAGAGCCCCAACCATCTCCTCCATAGCCGAATCCACCACAATCAACCATCTTCCATAGCCGAATCCAAAACACTCGCCCCTTTCACCAAAAAAACACATCCCTTACCATCACTGAAACACCCCCTAAAACACGCCCAAACACCCCTTGAATCCCTTAAAACAGTAACATAAAAGACACTTACAATCCTTGAAATAACCACACACAACCACACCAAAAAGAACACGCGGAACAGTCCATCAAACAACATCAAACAGTCCATAAACAGTAAGCAGAGGACACAGAGGAAACGGCAGCAAAACCTCAAGGAAACAGCAGTAAAACGGAGTCGGAACAGTAGCTTGAGCGGCTGACCAGCGAAGGAAGAGGCAACCAGTGAACCAGAAAAGTTGAGTAGCTGCACCCCCTTCCGATCTTCGTGAAACGCGAGTCCGAGAGACAGCTTAAAAGGTTAGACCTGAGGGTTCTTTTTTCACACTTATTCTTATCTAATTTCTGGTCATTTATTTTGATTATATTTTCTGTATTTGTGGCATTTGTTGTGTGTACGATGTGTGTTGTGGGTATTGGATGAATGGAAGAATGTCGTCTCTTGTGGTATATAGGATGGAAACCCAGACGTAAATTCCGTAGCCAAATCCGAATGGACGGTAGTGCGGTCTGTACTTGGGACACAACTCCACGTACCACTTGAGTAAACGGCATCTTCTCTCGTTTTGTGTTACTTTGGTTTATGTATTTCTTGTCCTTTAAATTCGGTATGTTGCATTATTCCCGTATGATACGATCGAGTGCATGGGCTTAGTAAGTGCGATGAAAGGTTCCCTAATTGGAGGGTTAAAATCCTTCACCACGATGCTCTGCCGCACCGATTGATGTGTGTTCGGTTGAATGCGAAATACGTTCAATCGACATACTGAGTTTGACATGATTGTCTTTATTTTCGTATGCATGATTCAACCGAGCGCATGGGCTTAGTAAGTGTGATGTGAGATCCCCTATGGGGAGGGGCTAAAGCCCTTTACCACGATGCTTTGCCGCGCCGGTTGATGTGTGTTCGGTTGGATACAAGATACGTTCAATCGGGCACACTATGTTTAATATTATTTCTTTTCATTCTATGTATGCATGATTCAGTCGAGCGCATGGGCTTAATATGTTGGTCTAAAGGTCCTCTCTTTGAGAAATCAAGAGCCCCAAAAGGCCACCTTTATGGCAGTACTTCGACGCGCCCCTTTATTTTATCGTTTATGCATTGCGTCCCATTTCATGCATCAGGTCTGTTCCCGTTCGAACGCGTTTACGAACGCAACTCGAACGCGCAGGTATTTTGCCTTGTCATGCATCATGTCTTATTTATGTTCGAACGCGTTCACGAACACCATACGAACGTGAGCATTCTGTTTCATTTCCGTTCGAACGCGTTCACGAACGCCATACGAACGTGAGCATTCTGTTTCATTTCCGTTCGAACGCGTTAACAACGCCATACGAATGAGAGCATTCTGTTTCATTTCTGTTCGAACGCGTTATCAAACGCCATACGAACGCGAACCTTCTGTTTACCGTTCGAACGCGTTTACGAACGCTACACGAACGCGCACCCACTGAACTGAGTCCTCTTCATTAGATTTCATGCATAGTTTTCCTAGTAGCTATCCCCACATGTATGAATACAAATATGTTAATGTATTACAATTCATATGCTTATGTCATGATAACATTTGTGTATTATTTCTTGCGGTATATAGGATGGAAACCCAGACGTAAATTCCGTAGCCGATTCCGAATGGATGGTAGTGCGGTCTGTACTTGGGATACAATTCCACGTACCACTTGGAAAAGTGCCCATATGTGTGTTTGTATGGTTAATATGTGTGCTTGTGTTTTCCTGAATGTAATATGCAAATGAAGTTGTATGTTTGTTGCTATTTTGATATATGTTAAGCATGCAATTTTAAATGTGAGATATATGTGAAATGTGTGCATAAGTTTTATTTTGCATATGAGAATTTAGAAGCATGATACTCTTGGAAATAAGTGTTATTTAAGCTTGATTAAATTATTACATAAATCCTTTCATTACAAGTGACATAAGTAAGGGACCATTCCGAACCCAACGGTTTGAGGTCTTCCCTTGTGAGGGGTGAGTGCGGCCTTAAATCTTTATCCCGGTTCACACCGGGTGGCGACTCCATGTTATTTAGTACTTTCCAACTAGTGCCGCGAGCCTAGAACGCGCGTCGCCCAGGTCCTGTTGTCTACAGTGCCTTCACAGCTTTTCCTCATAGAAAGGTAGTGAATGAAGGAAGACATCAAGCCATTACCCAGCCTTAAAAAAAGTGCCTTTGATTAAACCTCTTTTAACCCACAGTAGACACGGTTAATTAAAGCACAAATCCAAACATTACAAGACATTATTTCGGGGCCGATTCTCTATCCCCAGTAGAGTCGCCAGACTGTGGGAACACAGAAACTGGACGACGCATACTGTTCCGGGCTCGCGGCCCGGTTGGGAGTACGGAGTAGCCCGCGGGGGACTAAACCGGAGAATAATAGAGTCGCCACCCGTGTGAACCGGGACAAATATTTAAGGCCGCACTCACCCCTCGCAAGGGAAGACCTCAAACCGTTGGGTTCAGAATGGTCCCTTATTTATGCCACTTGTAAGGAAATGATTTGTGCAATAATTTAACCAAGCCTAAGCAACATTTACTTCCAAGGATAATATACTCCTAAGTTCGCATGCATAAGTACAAGGCGCATATCTAAGTTAGTATATAACCTATGTCCGAATTTGCATACAACCTATTTGCATATAATCTATGTCCCAATTTGCATGCATAAAGATAAATACGGCTAGCATGCAATGTCATAAGCACATTACATTCGATCATATAATACGGAACACAAAGAACAACCTAGACATAATGCAAATTCTAAACGCAAAATAAATGACTAATCATGCTTGAAAATGAACAACCAAATAGGCTAAATCATGCCTAAGAACCAAGTAACATACTAATGGCCTAATCATGCTTGAATACCATCTCATGAACACATCAAATGGATAAATGCAGGGATACAAATAGTATGATTGATTACATGATACAAGAGAAATCACCTAAGAAACAATTATGCATGACATGTGATGAAAATGACTCAATTCAGTGTATGCGCGTTCGTGTAGCGTTTGAAAACACGTTCGAACGGTAAACAGAAGGTCCGCGTTCGTATAGAGTTTGAGAACGCGTTCGAATATGACAGAACCTGATGAAACAAAACACATTCGCGTTCGAGTAGCGCTCATAAACGCGTTCAAACGGTAAACAGAAGGTCCGCGTTCGTATAGCGTTCGTAAACGCATTCGAACGAACTGAGACAGAAAATATGCTTTCGTGCGGTGTTCTGAAATGCATTCGAACGGGGTTACAACAGTGACCTCAAAAAATAGTAAACAACATGACACATACGTGAACGGGTGAATAGATGACACCTAATAAATAATAACGGGCTACAAGGCGTGGCAAAACATCGTGGTAAAGGATTTTAACCCCTCGAAACGGAGGACCTTTAATACAACTTACTAAGCTCATGCACTAATAACATAATGCACATAAAAATAAAGACAACAATATAGGACTTTGTATACCCGATTGAACACATCTTACATTCAACCGAATATACGTCATCCGGCGCGGCGAAGCATCATGGTAAAGGATTTTAACCCCTCGAAACGGAGGACCTTTAATACAACTTACTAAGCCCATGAACTAATGACATAATACATATAAAAATAAAGACAACGATATCAGACTTTGTATACCCGATTGAACATATCTTATATTCAACCGAATATACGTAATCCGGCGCAGCGAAGCATCGCTGACGCGGAACTCACTTGGAGGATTAGGCCAAGCAAACCCCTCACAATGGACGGAACCCCAAGAACCGCGAATTTCATTTTGTAGGAACAAAACCCTTCCAAGGCCAGAAAGAAGACCCACAAAGAACTTGTCTTTGAGAACCCTTAAGATGATTCCTTGAAGTGTTCTGCTAGCACAGAGACGCCACTAAGGTTGCCACGCCTTAGATAAGTCGATTGCATGAGATAAGGGGAATCACTCCCTTAAGCAATTTAGGCAATAGCCAAGACTTCAAAATGAAGATGAAATTTGAAATTTGGTGATTTTTTTTCTCATTAAGAAATAAATGTTACAATATATAGTACAATAAAAGAAACCCTAATAGTGCAAAAGACCAGAACACCCTAAATTGATAACTTATGGCTAATTAAAAGTTATGCCCTTAATGGTCATTTAACAACCTAGACAACTTTCCAAGAAAGTCAAAAGTAATAGAAACTTAATCAAAAACTTTGCCAAGAAATTCAATAAAGGAAAAACAACAAAATCACAAAAATCCAACAAAGGTGCCTAATAAGTCACAAATGTGACAATTGTTCCCAAAATGTCTAAAGTTGTCTCATTGCACCAAAAGCTCCTAAATTTCGTGGCCTTCATGTAACTAGGCCCAATTATGTGTCTCAAGCCCATTAAGTCTTGTCTTGGCCGAATATTTGGTATCGGACTTGATTCGACTTGATTCGTTAAAGCTGCTTCTATATTGGGCTTGCGTCATTCTCATCTATTTCAATCCGGTTCTTTAGGTTTGAAAGTTGTCTTGGACTTGAAGATTGAATACAAATTAACCCACAATAAGCCCATTTGAACTTTGTCGTCGAGGACCCTCTGGAGAGTACCCTGGATCATATCATTCTCTCTCTCTCTTAAAATAGATTCGTCCTCGAATCTGAACCCGAACCATAGATAGTTATGACAAAATCAATGAATGATGATCTTGGAAAATAAATAAATCATACTCGACCACGTGCACCTGCAATGAATAAACATTAATACTAGAGTTTGTGTTAGGTAAAAACTTCACTACCACATCCACTTCATTTTCACTCGCTTTCACGGCTTCATCATCACCCATGGCCACTATCTCAACCTTACTTGCAAAGACCTCAAACACATGCTCAACTTCACTATATTTTTCAACCTCAAAGCACACTACCTCACAAGTGTTTATTGCCTCAATGCTTATAGTCTCACATGTATTTCCATTCAACATGTCACTCACAACAACACACCCACAACTCTTGGCCTCACAAGCATTCTCACTAACTTTATCCTCGCTAATGATCTCACTCTCATTAAAACCCTTAGTCACTACTCCATTTCGTTGTTGTACACTTTCCTTTACAACAAATTCTTCAACATCTCATTACCCATGTCGTTCTCTGATGGCTCCACGGAACATACTTTATCAACATTACCATGTCTCTCACTACTCGTAGTCCTCTGAAAATACAACACCTCATCATATGTCTGCTGTGGTGTTAAAGGAATGATAATAATGACTTTCCCACCATATTTGACCTTATATATATTCTTGTCCATATCATAAGTTACCTTGTTAAACTTATACCAAGGCTTGCCCAATGATATATGTGTAGTACTCATAGGAACTACGTCACACACTACCTCATCAATATATTTTTCCCCAATAGCAAAACTAACCACAACTCTATGACTAACCTCAACCTCGCCAAATTCATTAATCCACAAGTAAGGTCTATCCATAAGTATTAATGGTAATCCCAACTTTTCCACAAGTGTAGTACTAGCAAAATTAGTAGGATCTTTTCTGCTGATGATCATACTACACGCTCTAGAGTTGATGCGGCATCTCGTACGAAAGACGAAGACCAAATTATTTTGAAAACTTCTATCCATGGTCTCAAATTCTCTTTCCATCTCAAAACACAATAAAAATTAAATCAAAAACACAAAGTAAAGATATAAAAATCAGACCTTGGAACCCTAAGCTCTGATACCAAATGAGGCGAAACTCACTTGGAGGATTAGGCCAAGCAAACCCCTCGTAACGGACGGAATCCCAAGAACCGCGAATTTCATTTTGTAGGAACAAAACCCTTCCAAGGCCACAAAGAAGACCCGCAAAGAACTTGTCTTTGAGAACCCTTAAGATGATTCCTTGAAGTGTTCTACTAGCACGGAGACGCCACTAAGGTTGCCACACCTTAGATAAGTCGATTGCATGAGATAAGGGGAATCCCTCCCTTAAGCAATTTAGGCAATAGCCAAGACTTCAAAATGAAGATGAAATTCGAAATTTGGTGATTTTTTTTCTCATTAAGAAATAAATGTTACAATATATAGTACAATAAAAGAAACCCTAATAGTGCAAAAGACCAAAACACCCTAAATTGCTAACTTATGGCTAATTAAAAGTTATGCCCTTAATGGTCATTTAACAACCTAGACAACTTTCCAAGAAAGTCAAAAGTAATAGAAACTTAATCAAAAACTTTGCCAAGAAATTCAATAAAGGAAAAAAAAAAAAATCACAAAAATCCAACAAAGGTGCCTAATAAGTCAATAAATGTGACAATTGTTCCCAAAATGTCTAAAGTTGTCTCATTGCACCAAAAGCTCCTAAATTTCGTGGCATTGATGTAACTAGGCCCAAATTATGTGTCTCAAGCCCATTAAGTCTTGTCTTGGCCGAATTTTTGGTGTCGGACTTGATTCAACTTGATTCGTTAAAGCTGCTTCTATATTGGGCTTGCGTCATTCTCATCTATTTCAATCTGGTTCTTTAGGTTTGAAAGTTGTCTTGGACTTGAAGATTGAATACAAATTAACCCACAATAAGCCCATTTGAACTCTGTCGTCGAGGACCCTCTGGAGGGTACCCTGGATCATATCAATCGTGGTAAAGGATTTTAACCCCTCGAAACGGAGGACCTTTAATCCAACTTACTAAGCCCATGCGCTAATGACATAATGCATATAAAAATAAAGACAACGATATCGGACTTTGTATACCCGATTGAACACATCTTACATTCAACCGAATATACATCATCCGGTGCGGCAAAGCATCGTGGTAAAGGATTTTAACCCCTCGAAGCGGAGGACCTTTAATCCAACTTACTAAGCCCATACGCTTTATCTCATCATTACACAAACAAATAACATACAGAAAGTAAAATGGCGAAATAAGATGCGGATAATAAACAATTAAGATAAAATAAAGGAAGATATGTGCCGTTTGCTCAAGTGGTACGTGGAGTTGTATCCCAATTACAGACCGCACTACCGTCCATTCGGATTCGGCTACGGAATTTACGTCTGGGTTTCCATCCTATATACCACAAGAGACGACACATTTTCCCTTTCATTCAAAGGCCACAACATGCATCCACAAACGACTCTCATGTGAATAAAACAATTAAAAGACGAATGACAATAAATAGGAAAAGTGTCCTCAGGTCTAACCTTTTAAATCACCTCTCGGACGTACGGTACACGATCGTCAGAAGGGTTAACGCTCCGCAACTCCTCCGGTTCACTGGTTCACTTCTCTCGTTCGTTGTCTCACTATTTTTAGTCGTCGTTCTCCCTGTTTTGCTGTTGTTTTTACTGTATTTCACTGCTCTTTCGGTGACATTTTCTGGTCACTGATTCAGGTATTTTAGGCTACTGTTTTGGATGTTTTTGAAGGTTTAAAGTGCAGTTTTTTAGTTACTGTTTTAGGTGATTTAGGGGCTGTTGTATAGGGGTTATTTTCGGTGATGTGTGGGCTATTTCGGGGGCTGTATTTGCGTGTTTAAGGGCTGTTGTATGGGGGTGCAGTGGGCGTGAGTGGATGGTCTTTAGGGGGATTTCTTGTGTGAATGAGCTAGGGTGTCAATGCCTTGCCGAATTTTTGTGGTTTGTATAAATTTGCTAGGAGAGGGAAGTGTTGGAATTGGGTTTCTATTATAGGCAAAGTGCTAGGGTTTCTCTTTGTTTGAAAAGGAAGGAATCAATTAGTGTCTTACAAGGAAAGCAAAAGATTGATTGGAGATAAGATTTGGTTTGTTTAGGAAGGTTATATATTTAATTTGTTTTGTTTAGGCATGAGATTTGTTTGATTGATTTTAATTAGGCATGATTTTATTTTAATTTGATATATGATTTTTAGATTTTATTTAATTCCCCATGTGTTAAATATGCATTTTATTAATTTGGATGTTTTTATGGGCTTTGGTGGGCTAATTGGGCTTTGGTGTGAGGCTAGCAGCAAAACCAGAAATACCGACACCGTTCGAACGCCGATTCGAACGCTACAACGAACGAACGCCCGCAATCTTCTTGACGTTCGAACGTGGTCACGAAACACGGCACTAACGAAAACAGTGAACTTGTGAAATGAATCCGATGACATACTTATTCTGAATTTCCCCTTCCGACGTCCGTTTCCCCGACTTCCGTGACATAAAAGGTAGTGCCTCCAAATGAGACTCATCATAGGGACTTATATGCAAAAAATGCAGTGCCTACAACTAGTCTCTTTACATAATTAAATTGTCGAGCAATCTTTTGAGTCTTCAAAATACACTTTCCATGCTCCCGGAGCTTGATACCCCATGAAACCATAGGATTTCCCTGGAAGACTGAACTTTCATACGACATGTGTCGACTGGACAGGGGGAGTCTAGGTCTTCAACTTGACTCGACAAGAGTCTCATGGGGGATGTCCCCGGTCGACTGAATCAGAAAAAGGTTCAGGAGTACATTTCATACGACATGTGTCGACTGGACAGAGGGAGTCCAGGTCTTCAATTTGACTCGACATGAGTCTCATGGGGGATGTCCCCGATCGACTGAACCAGAAGAAGGTTCAAGAATACATTTCATACGACATGTGTCGACTGGACATAGGGAGTCTAGGTCTTCAACTTGTCTCGATATGAGTTTCATGGGGGATGTCCCCGGTCGACTGAACCAGAAGAAGGTTCATGAGTACATTTCATACGACATGTGTCGACTAGACAGAGGGAGTCCAGGTCTTCAACTTGACTCGACATGAGTCTCATGGGGGATGTCACTGGTCGACTGAACCAGAATAAGGTTCATGAGTACATTTCATACGACATGTGTTGACTAGACAGAGGGAGTCTAGATCTTCAACTTGACTCGACATGAATCTCATGGGGGATTTCCCCGGTCGACTCAACCAGAAGAAGGTTCAGGAGTACATTTCATACGATATGTGTCGACTGGACAGGGGAGTCCAGTTCTTCAACTTGACTAGACATGAGTCTCATTGGGGATGTCCCCGGTCGACTGAACCAAAAGAAGGTTCAGGAGTACATTTCATACGATATGTGTCGACTGGACAGAGGGAGTCCAGGTCTTCAACTTGACTCGACATGAGTCTCATGGGGGATGTCCCCGGTCGACTGATTTCATGTCGAATGCTTGTTGTGACTTTTAAGTTTTTTCGAATGCAACCTCCTGTTAGTGTCTTCATTTCATCAAGCACTATGTCGAATGTCAAGTCGACCTTGTGCAAAGCACTGTATAAATATTGTGTCGAATCTATATTCCCAGGGTATTGATCTTACTACTGACATAATTTCGAGTGATTTATGAAACTTGTATTGGGGGTTGCTTAAATGTTGGCTTGAATGTCAGCAACCTTGATATTTCCTCTGACAATATTGCATGTATTTTTATTTCTGATGTCGTCGTGTCAAATGGTGAAGAAACTTATGAAAAGGATTTTGTTGATGTTGCAGTGAGCAAGTGACATCAAGTTGTAGCAATCCTAATTGTAATTCTCTCTCCCATTCGACGATACCTCGTTGAAGGTTTCTAGATCTTCCATGCGTCATTAAAAAGAAAATAACCTAATGCGAATAACGAGGAATGCTTTGGCGGGAAAATGAACCGCCAAATTGTAGTATAAGAGAAGGCCACATAGGCTCATTTGCTTCATTCTCAAGATCAGCGAGTTGGGAGAAAGCTTCAAGGTTCCAAGGTACTCTTCAAAAATTTCTTCGCGTTCTTCTTTTCCTTTGAATGTTCATAGAGTAGCTTCAAACTGTTCTTAGCCAAATCAGGTTGTTTGATCTTTTGAATCATACGTTGTTTGGTGGATTTGTGTTTGGAGAATTGAGTAGAATTTGATCCTTAGGAAACCTAAATCTTAGAAATTATTTGTTTGTTTGTCTGTCGAGTAAAAGATGTCGAGTGGCGAATCTCTAGATAGCTTAGGTGAACAAATAGAAAAATACGTAGAAGTATCGTCGAGTGGATCTAGTGAAGATAAATCTATCAGGGACTGGTCGCGTCAACAACTTTCCGGGGAAGGGCCAGTTACGATTTTGTCGCGTGAAACTCCTGTGGATGCAATTCCTATAAGGTCTTTAGCAGTAGTCGTGGAGTCGAGTGGAACAGCTAGTACTAGTGAGCCAACAAACTTGCTAACTAAAAACCCTATTAGTCGTATGACGGATAGTATACTGTTGGCTATTAGATGTAAGTACAGATTCCCTAATTCAATGGAATTGAGAGCACTTTTTTCCGACTGAAAGAATCGATTACAAAGTCCCCGGTTGGATTGGATTTTATGTACGGCCGTTTACTGATGGGCTCAGATTTCCCATTCCGAGGTTAGCTTGGGAAGTTTTGGATCATTATGGGATTGCTCCTTCACAGCTGATGCCAAATGCTTGGAGGATATTGTGTTGTGATTGAATGCTTAGCTTTTGAGCAAGGAGTATTTTTTGAGGTGAAAGATGTAGTATACAATTACTACCTAAAGGAGCACTTAACTGAAAAAGGGAGGTATACTCTGTATCTTCGTCGAAAGAATGAACAGTTAGTAATGGGGCTACCAACAAATGATATTGGTAATTGGCAGTCAGATTTTCTTTGCGAGGGTGAGGGTGTATTTGGGTCGACTGGAATGGGTCGTATCTCAGATATTGGAGTTTTATTAGTGAGTATCACATCTTCTTACTCGTGATATCTCGTGGATATGGTGTCGTATGAAACTAACATGTTGATTGTTTGTTCTGTATGTCCATTTCGAAACAGATTATTCGATAGAACTCCCCAAATCTTATCCAATATTAAAGCTCTTCTTGCTCTTCCCGTCGAACAACGAGATTGGAGAATAGTTTTAGTAGAGAAGAGATTAAGGGCAACTTTAGTGTGGAAAGAAATCTTCGAATCAGAAGGTATATCTACCCTTTTGGCACTTTGTAAACACGTATTGGAAGTCATCTACTGTACTTGGTCGATTCGAGCATTGTACGAAAAGGTATTATTTATAACGCCTTTAACTCCAAGGAATTTTATGCGCAGTGGACATAATGTCGAGACCTGTTAAGGTAGCATCTATTGATGAGTTGAATAGTCGAAAGAAGGCAAGGAAGCTTACGATGAAAGAAGCCAGAGGTGGTGGTTCTGGAATTACAAAAGGCTGTGTCGACGGAACTCCTAAGATTAAGGGGCAGTCGACTGAAATAGTTGTCAAATGGGGAAAATGAAAGCTATTGAATTTGATGAAGACATTGACAATATTATTGTGAAGATTCCATCAGGGTCGACTATAATATCGGACCCGTCAAGTCTAATCCTTTTATCAAGAAGCTTTTATTGGAGGAGGATGAACAGAGGTTATCCCAAATTGGCCCCGTCGAGACAATGAAGAAGGCGGCTGCTTTAATTTATCAGTAAGCAAGTTATATTTGTGTTTTATAGTTGTTGTGTCGACTGATATCTAACTTAATGTTTTCTCAGGCAATGGAGTGCAACTTATTTATGCAGCAATATGTCGAATCAAATCTGAGGAAGCATAGAGAAATAGAAAAGTCAGTTGCAGTAATGAAAAAGGAGATGGATGAAATGAGGTCGTTTGAGAAAAAGAATAAAGAATTGGAAAATGAGTTGAACGAGGTGAAGGCTACTCTCAAAATGGAAAGGGAAACTTCTGAAGTTACAATTGAAGGTTATAAGGATGCACTTGACAATGTGAGGAAGGAGAATGGTAAGTTGGTTGAGCAGATGGAAAGGGATTGCTCTTGAATCCAAGATGAAAGAACGAAGTAATCTGATGAAGGATTTCCTTGAAGGGAATACTGTCGTATGGGAACCACATAAATGGATTCGAGAGTATGATCGACTGTTGGCAGGAATTTCTTCCTCCAACGAAGGTGATGTGGAAGGGAAGGGTGAAGAAGTCGACTCCAAATTGACTGAGAAAGAAATTACTGACGCTGAGGAGGCGGTTGGAGATGAAGAGACAGATAAGAAGAATGAAGAAATGAGTCGAATGGAGGTTGAGCCGGCTCGACAAGTTCAAGAGATTTCTGCGTCAGAAGTTGCTGCCGAATGTATTCCGGAAGAAGCTGATCTGGAAAGCTAAACTAATTGTAATTTTAACTTTATGTAATTAATTGCCTTGTTTGAACAATGAAATGATGTTTTGGGATAATCTTCAAACGAGTTCTTATTTTATCGAATAAAATTACATAAGCAGTATTCTATTTTTATTCTTTCAATTTAAACAAAAGCATGCAACATTACTAGTAGAATCGTTTGAGATGAATCGCATTCCAACTATTTTGAATCTGTCTCCCTTCTGTCGTTTGTAATTTGTAAGCTCCATGTCCAACAAATTTTGAGATGATGTATGGACCTTCCCAATTTGGCCTTAATTTACCATCTCCAATCTCCTTGGTATTCTGGAAAACTCTTCGTAGCACCCAATCCTCTTCTTTGAAAGCTCTGCTTCTGACATTCTTATTGAAATACCTTGTCATTTTCTGTCGATGCGCCGCAAGTCGAATGGAAGCATTATCTCGTAATTCATCGATTGTATCCAGACTCAAATACATAAGTTGTTGATTTGCTTCATCACCAATCCATTGGTAGCGTGGAGACGGGATGCTTTCTTCAATTGGTATTACTGCTTCTGTTCCGAACGCTAGAGAGAAAGGAGTTTCTCTTGTTGAGGCATGGATAGTTGTCCTGTAGGACCATAAGACTCCAGGAAGTTCATCCGTCCATGATCCTTTTGTTTTTTCCAACCTTTTCTTTAAAGTGTTTAAAATGGTCTTGTTGGAAGACTCGGCTTGACCATTAGCTTGTGGGAATCGAGGGTTGAAAAACTTAATTTGATTCCCCAATTTCTGCAAAAGTCTTGGAAATGTCAGCTGATAAATTGTGAGCCATTATCAGTTACAATCTCTTTGGGAATGCCGAATCGACATATGATGTTCTTCCAGATAAATGATTGGACTTCTTTATCTCGTATTTTGGCAAATGAGTCTGCCTCAATCCACTTTGAAAAGTAATCCGTTAAAGCCAGCATGTAGACTCGTTGTCATGTGGCGGTTGGTAGCTTCCCTACAATATCCATTCCCCATTTCATGAATGGCAATGGGGATATGATAAGATTTAACTTTTCAGGAGGAAGGTGTGAAATTGGGGCGAACCTTTGACACTTCTCATATTTCTTTGTGTAGGTTGCCGAATCAGTTCTCATAGTAGGCCAATAGTACCATGTCGAATGGGCGCGTAGAGCAAGGCTACGTCCTCCATAATGATTTCCACATTCCCCTTCATGTAATTCTGACAATAAATGATGTGCTTGATCATGAGTAAGACATTTTAAGTAGGGTCCAGAGAACGACTTTTCAACAACTATCCGTCGAATATAATGAACCTTGCTGCCTGTCTTTGAATTCTTCTTGCTTCAGTTTTGTCTTCTGGAAGTAAGCCCCTCTTGCAGGTATTTATGAGTGGTGTCATCCATGAGTCGTCTGAAGTGATGGAGGTGACTTCCTTCTCTTCCTTCCAAATTGCTGGCCAGTTCAAATATACAACGGGAATTGATTGAGGTTTGTCCCCGTGCATGTCGAACTAAGGGTAGCCAATCCGTCCGCTTGATAATTCTTCTCGCTTCTCGGGACTTGGGTTATTGTAAATTCTTTGAAATGTCGACTGAATGTCTTTCACCTTCTGTAAATAGGATGCCATTTGAGGATCTCGTGCTTGATATGAACCTTGGAGTTGGTTGACTATCAACTGAGAGTCTGATTTTACCTCTATCCATGTTCCAAGCTCTTTAGCCAAGCTGAGTCCTGCTATCAATGCCTCATACTCTGCCTCATTATTTGTAACCCTAAAACTATATTTGATTGCTTGTCGTAGTACATCACCATCAGGAGTAGTGATCACGACTCCCAGGCCGCAGCCTTTCTTATTACTGGAACCATCGACTGAAAGCTTCCAAAGTGATGTCGTTTGGATTGAATTAACCTCAATATCTTTTGAAACTTTCAGATTGGGACTGAAGTCTGCTACAAAATCAGCCAAGGTTTGAGACTTGATTGTTGTTTTGGGTTGGTAAGTGATGTCGTGTTCTCCCAGCTCTATTGGCCATTTTCGTTAGTCTTCCAGACAATTCCGGCTTGCAATATGCTCCTTAGAGGGAGGCTGAATAAACAGTGATTGGGTGTCCTTGAAAGTAGGGTCGTAGATTCCTTGCAGCCATTACCAAAGCTAACACCAGTTTTTCCATATGTGAATAGCGTGACTCCGCATCGAGTAATGCTTTGCTCACGTAGTAGACTGGGATTGGGGTCTCATTTTCCTCTCTGATCAAGACTGCACTCACAGCTCGATCTGGTGTTAGCTTTGGTAATGGCTTTCATTGTCGAGTGGTTTGGACAACAGAGGTGGTGAAGTTAAGTACCGCTTGAGTTCTTTAAGAGCTTCTTCGCAGGCTGGAGTCCATTCAAAGTTTTTTGCCTTTTTAATGGCTGAGACGAACATAAAACTCTTGTCTGTCGACTTGGAGATGAATCTGTTTAAAGATGCAATTCTCCCCGCTAGTCGCATGACATTTTTCGGGAAGGAATGAGAGGGGATTTCAAGTATGGATTTGATTTGATCTGGGTTTGTTTCTATTCCTCGTCGTGTGACAACATATCCAAAGAATTTTCCTGAGGCTACTCCAAATGCACATTTTGTTGGGTTCAACTTCATCCATATTTATTCATTATGTTGAATGCATCCTCCAAGTGCTCAGATGTTGATCAGATTTCGAAGATTTCACCAGCATGTCGTCTATGTAGACTTCCATTGTCTTCCCAATCTGTTGAGAGAACATCTTGTTGACCATTCTTTTGTATGTGGCTCATGCGTTTTTGAGGCCAAAGGGCATTACTTTGTAACAAAAATGCTGTTATTGTGACAAGGCTATTTTCTCTTGGTCGTCTGAATGCATGAGGATTTGGTTGTAACCAGAAATATGTATCCATGAAACTTAACAATTCATGTCCGGCTGTAGCATCAACCATTTGATCGATATGAGGTAGTGGGAATGAGTTCTTCGGGCAAGATTTGTTTAGGTCTGTGAAGTCAATACAAACTCTCCACTTTCCATTTTTCTTTCGCACTACCACCACATTAGCTAGCCACTATGGGAATTGGACTTCCTCTATGACCCATTTTGTAGTAATTTTTGAACTTCTTCATCGATGATTTGATTTCTCTCTGGGGAGAACTTCCTTCTCTTTTACCTGACAGGAGGGTAGTCTGGATCTACATGGAGTTGATGGGTAATTAATCCAGGGTCAATACCAGTCATGTCTTTATGCGACCATGCGAATTGGTTGTGTCGTTTTTGCAAAAATTCAATCAAGTCTGCTCGTAGCTTGGGATCCAAGTTTGCTCCTATTTGTGTCTTGTGATTCGCATGTTCAGAATGAATTTGGACCTCATCAAGTTCTCCAATATTTGGAAGTGTCGGCTCCAAAGGATGAGGTCCGTCCCGTAATTGCTATACGGAATGGATTTTAGCCTTCAATGTCGTCTGGTAGCATCCTCTTGAAGCAGCCCGGTCTCCCCTATTTTCCTGAATCCCTCATTTTGTAGGAAACTTCAGAACTTGGTGATATGTGGATAACACAGCTCTCATTTCGTGAATCCATGGTCTCCCAACGATAAGATTGTAGGTTGAAGGACAGTCTAAGACTAGGAAAGTAGTCATCTTGTTGACCCCTCTTGTGTAGACTGGAAGAGTTATTTCTCCCATGGTGAATTTCTGCTCACCACTGAACCCAATTAACACCGATGTTCGTCTGTTAACTTTCTCCAGTTCGGCTCCCATGTCTGCTAGGGCTGTAGCAAAGACGATGTTGGCTGAAGATCATGTATCCACTAGTACTCGTTTGATCATAAAGTTGGCCACTTGTAAGGAGATCACCAAAGCATCATGATGTGGATTCGTACTACCGGAATTACTGTCGTCTGGGAACTCCATGATCAGATTGGTAAACATCATCTCCATGGACATTGTAGAGTGAGAAATGTTCATCATGACTGCCCTGGTATGTCGTTTGGCTGCTGAGTAGGAAACCCCACTGACCTCTGATCCCCCTGAAATGAAATTCACTGTGTTGTCAATTGGTGGAGGTGGTATTGGTGCCTCTCATTGGCCATCCCTTTCATCTCTTCGGGCTAATGTAGCTTTTCCTTTCTCTGTAAGTAAATCCCTCAGAAATCATTTGTTCAGTAGCTCCAGGACCTCCAACCTCAATGCTACGCATTCAGCTGTAGTATGGCCGTAGTCCCGATGGAATTCGCACCATTTACTGGTGTCCTTCTTCTTGGAACTTTCTCTGTTTCGTTGGGGCCATCTAACCTCACTCCCCATCTTCTTAAGGACCGAAACCATTTCTCCTGGGGGAAATAGAAAAATTGTAGTCTGGTAGCCTCGGTTTGTCTATTGGAGCTCTTTCCTGGGTTTTTTTATGGTAGAGGTCGTCGGTCAAAATCTCTACGGAGGGGTTGATGCTATTTTCTTTGATGATTCCTCTTGTGTGAAAGATGACTAGGTATCATCTTTGTGAATTCTTTATGTCGTTTAAAAGCATGGTGAATTCTTTCATTCTGCAAGTTGGAGGAACTGTCTTTCCTTTTATTCCTCTTATCTTCTTTCCACCTGATTTCTATTTGGGCTCTTGCCAAGGCTTGGTCCATTGTGTAGCATCGGAATTTGGTCAATTTTTTATAGAGTCCACTCTCAGAGAGTAACCTGTTTCTGAAAGCTTCCACAGCTGTTGGCTGATGAAGATCTGGAATAGTCATCATTTCCTTGTTGAAGTGAGCCACATAGCTTTGCAAGGATTCCCCCTTCGTTGTTGGATAGCGTTGAGGTCGTCCACAGTTTTCTCAAGTTTGCAAGAGCTGGCGAAATGCTCCACAAATTTATCTGCTAATTGTTGATAAGACTTGATGGATATGTATGGTAGGTTGATGAACCATGTAAGGGCAGGGCCTCCCAAAGTTTCTCCAAATCCTCTGCACATGCCAGCTTCCCACTGATGAGGAGCCAGGCCAGTTGACATCATTTTGTACTTGTATGGATAACATGGTCGTCTGGGTCAGTGGATCCATCATATATTTTCATTTCTGGTGGACTGAACTTCCGTGGCAGTTCCACAGATGTGATGGTCTCCAAGAAGGGAGTGTCTGAAATGGTTTCTACTCTGTTTTTTTTCACCGGTAGTTTCACGCCTGGTAGGATGGACATAACTGCTTCTTTAAATTCTATCATTTCCCTTCTCATGGTGATGGAAACCTGTTGAGCTTGGTCGATTGGAGAATTTTGCAGGTTCATCTGGTTGCCACCGTTTGTTGGATTGTCATTTGTCGTTTCGTTGAACATTCCCAAGAGATTAGATGGAGTGGCATGGTTGGGTTGATCTGGGATATTATGATGCTGAGATGTGGGTGAAATTAGCTCCAACTGTCTTTGAAGGTTTATGTTGGAATTTCGCATGGAATTCCAAAGCTTGCAATCTCTCATGGAGTATGGCTAGCTGAGATGCCACTGGATTAGGTGTTTGTTCATTGCTTGAAGCCATGAATGACTGAATTGTGAGTGTTTGTAAAATGTGAAATCTTCGTCTGCAAATTATCGTTAGGACCCCACTGTGGGCGCCAAATTGTGGACGCTGGATTTCGACCGAGGTCCTCAATCAGAATTTGTAAGTTTGGGGCACTAGCGATCCTGCAAAACAAAGTAGAATGAGCTGGAGTAGACTACCACCGGTTTGACATTATTTTGACGCAAGTAATACATCTTTAGCGTCGAAATAAAGGTTTGACATTTAAACGTCGAAAATTATTTCGATGCTAAAAACTTTTCCCTTTTGCGTCGAATATAATATATTCACTCTAAAATTCATATCTTTTGGGTCGAAATATATATTTCGACGTTAAAGGGTTCTACAACCCCACCGACAATGTCATTACCTTTAGCGTCAAAAATATGTTTCGATGCTAAAAGTTTAACATTTAGCGTCAAAAGTTTCTATTTCGACGCTAAATGGTCGTTATAAGCCCAAAACCACTGACACTTTCTATTCTTCTTCTTTCTCCTCCACTTTTTCTCTCTCTCACAACTTTTCTCAAAATTTTCCTACAAATCATCAAACAAAACTCCAATTTTCATAAGATAATTTTTATTCCCTCTTTTATTAAATCATAACTATTATTTTTCTTTATATTTGAATCACTCTCTCACTTAATAAGTTTAATCTCTCTCAAAAATTAGGGTTCTAATTTTTTATAATTATCTTATTATATACATTGTGTTAGTTAGTTAATTTATTATTAGTGTATTATGATGCATATATATGAGATTAATTAGTTTGTTTATAATTAATTAATTGATTATGTGTTAAATAATAAGTATGTGTATGTTTAAATAAATAATTAATTAATTGGTGATGTTGATGATTTTAATATAATGTTTAATAAATATAATTTTATAATTTTATTATATAAAAATAAATATAGATTTTTTTATAATGTCTCATAATTATAAAAATAATATAATGTTAAGATCTTATGAAAGAATGAGGGTTCTAATTTGTTGTAATTATCTTTATTTATACATTGTGTTAGTTAGTAATTTGTGTTAATGTATTATGATGCATATATATAGATTAATTAGTTTTATTTTTAATTAATTAATTAAGTAATTAATTAAACCTCATCAACATCAACAATTAATTAATTATTTATTTAAACATACACATAATTAATTAATTAACACAAACTCATCAACATCACCAATTAATTAATTATTTATTTAAACATACACATAATTAATTAATTAACACATAATTAGTTAATTAATTAATACATAATATAATGTTTAATTATTATTTTATAATTTTTTATTATATAAAATAAAGATATATATATTTTTTATAATTTCTAATAATTATAAAAATAAATAATGTCTAAGATATTATTAAAAAATGAGCGTTCTAATTTGTTGTAATTATCTTTATTTATACATGTGTTAGTTATTTAATTTGTTGGTAGTTGATTATGATGCATATATGTAATATAGTTTGTTTTGTAATTAATTAATTAATTATTATGTGTATGATTGAATAAATAATTAATTATTGGCGATGTTGATAAGTTGAATATAAGTCTAATAATTATATTTTAATATGTAGATATTTGGTTGAAATGTATAGAATTGGATGAGCTCGGTGGATAGATTGAATGTTGAATATCGTAATGGAGTTTATGAGTTTATGGAAACAGCAAAGCAACACATTGATGGAGAAGGTCGTGTTTAGTGTACATGTATAAATTATTTGAATATGAACAGGAAACGGTTAAATGAAGTTTTCAATCATTTATATAAGCCGGGAATATCACCAACTTACCATACGTGGATTTATCATGGTGAGCAGTATAATTCTCAATCACGATTTATTGATTATATTGAATGGAGTAGTAGTTACAATCAACCTGCAAATGAGGAGATAAATGATGATTTACGTGACTTACAAGTTCCATAAATCGGTCATTGTGTTGTCGGTGACATACCAATGTTAGATAGAAATGATCAAAATTTATTTAGTCAACTACTTGAGGATGCACAAAAAATACCATTTGAAGGTGCTGGGATGACAATCTTGAATTTTATTGTGAAACTATTGCACATTAAAATGATAAACAGAATGACCAACAAAATTATTAATATGATGCTAGAATTACTTGGCCAAATATTACCAATTGGCAGCGAATTGCCTAAGTCGTATTACGAGGCAAAGAAAATATTATGTGATTTGGGAATGGTGTATGAATCAATTGATGCTTGTAAGTATGACGGTGTATTATTCCGTGCCGAGTATGAATCACTTGAATATTATCTTATATGTAGTGAAAATCGATATAAAGTCTGTGGTCTAGGGAATGAAGTGTCTTAGAAGATATTATGATTTTCCCATTAATGCTCGGACTGCAGAGGTTGTTAATGTCACGACACACATCATCTAACATGAGGTGGCATCACGAAAAGAGGGTCGGTACGGAGGGCATACTTAGACATCCTGTCGATGAAATCGAGTGGAAGGAATTAGATGATATGTATCCCCGTTTCGTCGAGGACCCGAGGGGAATGTCAGGTCAGGCCTAGCCTCCGATGGTTTTAACCCGTTTGGGAATATGTATAATTCTTACAGCATGTGGCCCGTAATTATTATACCATATAACTTACCTCAATGGAAACGTATGAAGAATTTATTAGTGTTTATGTCATTGTTTATCCTTGGTCCACGTTCCCCTGGTAAAAATATGAATATTTACCTGAGACCATTAATCGATGAGTTACATATATTATAGAATGTCAGTGTGCATACCGATGATGCAGCTTATCAACAGTATTTTCATATTCATGCCGCATTATTATGGACCCTTTAATGACTTTTCAGCTTATGGTTCATTATCTGGATAGAGCAGTAAGAGTTACATGACATGTCTAATTTGTGAGGGTGAAACATCTTCGCAATGGTTACTAAATAAAGTAGGATACATAGGGCATAAGAGATTTCTTGAGTTGAGTCATCCTTGGCGGAGAATAAAATTATTCAACGGTCAACCAGAACCTCAGAGTATACCCAGTGGATTGTCTGGATTTGACATACTTTGCCAACATCACGTCTCTTGAACCTTCATCTGATTCAGTCAAATGAAGACATCTTCTGGACCTTCATCTGGTCCAGTCGAATGAAGACATATTTTGGACCTCTATCTGGTTCAATTGACTGAAGATGTCTCATGGGTCTCCATCTAGTTCGGTCGACTGAATATAGCTCATGGATATCCATCTAGTCCAATCGAATGAAGACGTCCCCTGGACCTCCATCTGGTCCAGTCGTCTGAACATAACTTCTGGTTGAGTCGAATGAAAACGTCTCTTGGACCTCTATCTAGTCCAGTCAACCGATGACATAACTCTTGGATCTTCATCTGGTCCAATCAACCGAATACACGGCTTTTGGACCTTCATCAGATCCAATCGACTTCTAAACCTCCATCTAGTCCAATAAACTGGAGACATCCTTAGGACTTTTATTAGGTCCAATAAATTTCTGGACCTTCATCTGGTCTAGTCTATTAGAGACTCTTATACTTTAACCTAGTCTAGTCGATGGGACCTTCCCCAGGACTTTCACCATGTCTAATTGACTCATGGACCTCCATCTTATCCAGCCGACTGGAGACATCTCATAGACCATCATCTAGTCCAGTCGATCGATAACAAGTTAACACGACCACCACCTAGTAAAATGAGCCTCTCTCAAAATGGCTAAGGCTCATTGAGCATCCACATTGTCAAGACGACTGGCATCGAGTCAACGCCAATAAGTCATCACCAATTAATTCAACTAAGCTAATGTTATTACTCTCCAAGACAACAACATAGACTTGGAGAGTGAGGGATAAACTGTTAGGGTAAAATATGGTTCAGCGCCATCTGACTAGATTGTTCCAATCAACTGGGCCTTGATCCCTCTGAAGATCCAGTCGACTGGAGTTGACCGATGGCCTATGATAAAGTTCCAACTAATTGAAATTCCACTCGACTCAATAGTTCAGCCGACTTGTACCTTATTGGCACATGCCCAATATTCTAGCCATTATACTTAAGATTCGAGTCGACTAGCTGAAAACCTTCTCTATATTATTCAGTTATCCAGTCGACAAGATCCAATTTACACACAACAAGTCATACTCCTATTAGGACTTGAATCCCTTCTTTTACAGGATATCTCTCAAGAATTTCGGGATTACTCGAAATCCTAAAAGGATTACAACTACCATTTATTTTAGTTTAACTTGGTTTCCTTTATAGGAATCTCAATCCCCTTATGACAAGAATTCTTAAATCTATAAATAAAAGGGACTCCCAAGACCACGATTTCATTCAAGCTCTCACTCACAAACTTGAGTCTCGGAGCCATCGTCCTCACACCGCTGAGACACGCTCACCCATCCGCCCTCATGGCACACAAAACGAGATACGATGTATCATCCTTGCCTTGTTCTCTTTCAGACCACCGTCACCACAACTAACTTGAGCGTCAGAGTATTTATAACGACCACCATATCAGTGGTCAGTCACTTACGCACCTACGCTCCCTCTCTGTCTTTGTTTTGCATAATTTATAGTGCCCATTCCCAATAACGATCGATTGTGGACTAAATGCGGAATTCACCGTCTACATTCTCTTAATTTAAAATTCTTTTAAGTAAAATACGAGCTTGTTACAAGCAATTATCAGATAAAAATATAAAAATTATAAAATCTCAAAAAAGTTCAAATTATGTTTATGCTTTTATGATTAGTTAAGACTTTTAATTCCTTAAATTATGACCTTATTAAGCCAAGTATATATTGTCAATCCTCTTTAGAAATACGGTTACAAATGGTATAATTCTGCTTTTATTTCCATTACTTGATCATAAACAGACGAAACGACAAAGTTTATTTTTAAAAAATATTAATTAATAATGGTGGGGTTAGTGTCATTTAAAATGCTGTCCTTGAAAGGTAAAATATATGATGATAGTGATAACCAGTTTGATTAAACTATAATTCTTTTTAAACACGGTTAATTTAATTTGTTTGCAATTTGCCAACCCCCATAACAGAAGAAACTATATTAATATTTTACTTTTTAGTGATTTATCGAACGAGAGAGCACTTTCTTCTTGAAAAATGTTGGAAGTTGTAAACCCATATTAACTCCTATGATAAATAATAATCATTATCAAACCAAATCAAAACACATTATTATTATTATTATTATTATTATTATTATTATTTTTTATAATTTAACTTAAAGGCAACCTCTAATTCTCTATCAATGTGAGCGAGATTCGAATCTTAAATCTCTTATTTTCAATACAAGAGATTTTACCAACTCGACACCCATAGAGCAAGTTAATTAAAGAGAATTTTCCATAAGATTTTCTTTTTGAAAAAAAAAAAAACCGAAAAAAGAAAAGAAAAATTGGGCGAACAAGTTACAAGAAGCAAACTCTCTTCACTTCTCCACACGTCTCTCTCACTTTTCGTCTATATATAAATATTAACACACACTCTCTTCCCCATCGATCTCCCACTTTCTAATAAATAACAAGCTACCCTTCTCCTCCATCTCTCTTCTTCATCATTAATTTTGTCATTGGCTTCAACAACATTAATGGTGAAGTTTTCAAAAGAGCTTGAAGCTCAGCTGATACCCGAATGGAAAGACGCCTTCGTTAACTACTGGCAACTCAAGAAACACGTCAAGAAAATCAAGCTCTCCACAAAACAAAACCACCACCATCATCATAATGACGTTAATAATAACAACGAGTTTGGTTTCTCCATTTTTGACACCGTCCGTTCACTTGCCAAGAATTTATTCTCTCATCACTTCACCTTTAACCGCCGTAACAAACATCCAGACAATATCCTTCAGGTAACTGGGAAAAAAAAAAACCAACACTACGCCGAATAATTGGCGTGCGTTTGGCGTCCGATTTTTTATTTTTAATTTATTACGTTGTTTGAGTGATACGGAAGCCAATAGTGTCTGAAAGCAAAGTGGCATTATTTTCAGGTTATAAAGTTTTATTGTTTCGGCCGATTTTTTTATTTTTATTTTATTAAAGCTGAATCTCCGATATTTCGGGTGGTGGTTGTTTTTTTGGGGGGTCTTTTCTGTTCTTTGCTTACGTACCGCCGCACCAGAACACATTGCTTTCTGTTTTTGCTTTCAGGTGAGGTTTCTGCTTTGATTGCTGTGGAAAACAGAAAAATATAAAAATATAATTATTTTTATTATCAATTTATCATAACATCACCACCGTCCGATTCAAGTGGGTCCCAAGGTAGAAAGAATTTTTGTTGTCTTGTAGTGTATCCAAAATCGTAGGATGAAATTAATTAATTTAATAAATAGTAATTAATAAGTGAATAATTATTGTTGTTGTTATTATTTTTGGAAACTAGTTTTATGATTTAAATGGGTGGTGGTGTAGGATCTGGTACGTGGACTCCACATAGATATATTTATCTCTTGATTATATCGATACTGAATCTCAATTAAATGATGTAGGATATATTTTTATTTTTTATTTCTTTTTATTTTTATGGACTTTTTTATTTTCCGAAAAAAGAAACGGCTTTTAAGCGAATATCACGAAACCATCGTGAGTAGCAAAAAAGGAAACAAAGACACAAAATGACATGCAGAGAACAGTTTGTTGAAAATAAATTAAAAATTAATAATAAATATCTCAGTATTAATTATTCTGTTGCATTTTCAGGTCAAGAAAAAAGTAATGGATGAAGGAGATGATGAAGTGTACGAGACTGAGCTTGCTCAATTGTTTTCTGAAGAAGATGAGGTACAAAATTAAATGTGTTTAATAATATAATAAAAATGCTACAAAATTCAAAAAATATATATATATATATAACTTTTTTTAATATTGTTAATAATAGGTGAAGGAGTTTTTTGAGAGATTGGATGGGGAGCTTAATAAGGTGAATCAATTTTACAAGACCAAAGAGAGTGAGTTTCTAGAGAGAGGAGAAATTTTGAACAAACAACTTCAAATACTTATAGAACTCAAGCAAATTCTTGTCGACCGGCGCCAGAAACCTAATACCGGAATTATCACACATTCTAAGACTTCTTCTGCTCGAAATTCTGACTTTTCCGGTGAGTTTAACTTCTTATTATGTCATATATATAGATAGATAGATAGAGTAACGATATATATTAATAGATGACGTTATCGTAAGTGCTAAAATATATGTAAATTTTTTTTTGTTTTGTTTAAGATCTTAAATCATTGAATGTTTAGTTATAGAATTATATGTTTTGGTTGCTAATGGGTACTTTTCAATAGTTAAAACAAAATATGGGTAGTGGAGGGTAAGAGTCCATATCAGAAAATCACTGGAAACACATGGAAACTTTGAGACTCCAATTGACAAAGCGATTCAATAATAATTCATGTCGTTTTTTGGTTTCATTTATGATGCAAAAAATCTTGGCCCGCAAAAATATTTTCCAGAATTAAAAAAAAGCCGTGATAGAAATTCAAAATATTACTAAAATATGAATTAAATTCTAAAACGTTAGGTAAAATAGTAAATGCTAATATACAACTTAAAACTAACCCGATTTCAAAAAATATTTATTAAACGTTTTTGATAATTTTATTTTGAGGTGATAGAATCATAATAGAAATAAAGATAAAATAATGTGGTTTTATCATTTTTTTTTAAAACATCATTTGTAATTATTTCTATATGTATTCTGTCACCATGTATGTTCGCTAACATTACGAGTGCGTTTGGTAAATAGTATTGACAGAAAGTATAAACTACGTTCTAAGTTATAAAATAAACGCTAAAATATAAAATAGCATAAAAAATAATTTCATATTGTAAAATTATGATTTTGTGAAAGTTAACGCTTAACGCTAGTGTTAACTTACCCGTTTGATAGAGCGCTAAAACGTTAGCATTAACGCTTCATCAAACGGGTCCTACACCTCCAAAAATTTTCGAGACTGACCCCAGATGGCGCTATTAAATTGTCATTCTTAACAAAGTACCTATTCACAGTAGTCCTTAAATTGTCAAAGTTGAAAATTATAGATAGACATAAAGACATTTTCGAAGCAAAAGTTTAAGACATATATGAATATGATAAGGCGGTCCAGCAATATAAATACTGTCACAATATAACTTTTTTTATTTTGGTTGGTAGCTTAGCTAGCTAGCCTTATTGATACACCTGTCACGGCTTTAATAAACTTGCGTGAAATTTTGGTATCTGTGTGTATACACATACATATCAGATCACGATGGAAGCAAAACTTGTCAATTTAGGCTTGAAATTTTAATTAATAAATTAATTAACACATTTTTAAGAAATTTGTTTTTTTTTTTTTTTGAAATAATTGCAGAGAGTCAAGGGGGAGCATTGAGTGATGGTGCGGCCACTGAAACAGATGATGTGATAGCAGCACTTGAGAGAAATGGGGTGAGTTTTATAAATGCAGCAAGTAGCAGGGCTAAAATGAAAAAGGGGAAGCCGAAGGTAGCGATGAGGATTGATATTCCGGCAGAAACGCCGGCACGTACAATCTGTGCTGTTACGTCAATGCTTTGGGAGGATTTGGTGAATAATCCTAAAAAGGAATGCTCTGGTGATTTTATTAATAGAAAGAAGATTCAGTGTGCTGAGAAAATGATTCGAGGTGCTTTTGTTGAGCTTTATAGAGGCCTTGGTCTGCTTAAAACTTATAGGTAATATATTTCATTGAAAAAACGATGTCGTTCTTTTAATCATATCATGTGCCTTTTGAATTTACGTTAATCACGAGTTTCAGAGTCGAATGTCTATATTAATACAATTTTACTGTTTAAGCACATCACATATTTAATAAAGTATTAAAAATTTTCTAAACATGCATATCTTAGACTATAACTTGACGTTATTGGAAGAGTTGAAATTTTTTTGATACAGACGTCTGTACGATTTAACGTCTAACTTTTTATACAAGAATTGAACAATTGTCGTATTTAAAAGAATTTTGGTATTTTGTGTCAGAGAAACTCATGTATTGGGATCAAATACATGAGGTGTATTCCTTATATGAATATATGATAGTTGGAGCTTTTACATGCTTTTCTTAAACCCGGATTGACTGATTTGGCGGGATTTTCAACATTTAAAAAAAAAAAAAAACTCATATATTGATTAATCAAAACGA